>SNQJ01S0030618.1:25039-38464 GCA_010110895.2 Picea sitchensis | reverse complement strand
TCACACACACATAGGATTTATTTTTCCTAAGGTTTTTCCTTGTTTATTAGTCATAATTAGTCATTATCCAGTCTCCTATATTTTAGGGGAGAATATTCCACCTGGATAATATTCTCTTTCATTTGACACTTTAGTTTGACTAGTTGAGTTGAGTTTATATGTTGCATTGGTTTTGTCACCATGAAACATTGGGATCATCACCAACTCACTACTCGTTATTTAGTCAATTAACTGAAGACTAGTTGACTAGTTAACTCAGCTAGGTGGCAGTTCACTTCCGTAACTGTTTGAAAGACTAGACTAGGTGGCAATTTACTCTTGTAACTGCTGGTGTGTGTCCAGATCAATCTAGACCACCATTATGGCTCATTACTTACTCATGTATCCTATATCTATTGTAAATTATTCACTCTTTGAGTGTGGAATACAGTTAATGAGAATTCTTTCATTCTTTCTATCTTGCTTCTTCTTTCTTAATTTCTCTCTGCAAATGTGTGTAGTATTTTCTAGCTAGATATATTATGTGCAGATTCAACACATTTACAACATTCACTGCATAGCATGAATCAGGTCTGGTGTTAACCAGATACATTAGTGATCCAATCAGCTATGGATCAATCTCATATGAATCATCATCATTCATTTTCTTCAAATCCATCAGCGTGGATTTGCATTCTGTCATACTGAAATTTTTTAATATTCCCACTGTATATTTTCCTTGACTCAAGAAAATCTCATCGGTCCTCTGTCATACTTCTTTTCCCAGAGATTAGTGCATCATAATTGTATCCTTCACCTCGAAATCAAAAGTGAAATCTTACTTGTATCCAACAACAAGGCTTTCTGAATAAGTCACCAAAATTAGGCTCTCGTCACCAACTCTATAATAATATAGGTTTTGGATTAGCAACGCTCTTGTTGAAACCCAAACTCATCAAGAATCCATCCATACGATATGGTTTCCAACTCATGGATGGTAGTACGAATGGAAGTGTATCGGGCTTACTGGATCAAGTGTCTCATCATAGACATCTCCCTTTGTTTGTGAGAATCCTCTAGCTATAGATCTCGCTTTGTATTTCTCGACACTTATATCAGCTGCATGCTTGATCTTGAAGATCCACTTGGAAGTCACCATATACTTCCCTTCTGGTGTCTGAATAATATATTATACATCATTCTTTTAAGATATAATGGTATTCTTCTGTTATGACATCTTCCCATACTTATTCTCCTGTTGCTTCTTCAAGATAAGGAGGCTCATAGTCAATGAAGTGGCTCATGATTGAAGGATAGCTCGAAAATCTCTTTTTCTTTCTCAGGATGTGCCTTGAGGGGCTTGTATGTTCCTCTTGCTCCTACAAGGTTTTGTCGAGCCTAGGAAGGAATTTTATTCCCTACTTCAACATATTTGGGCATATCAACTGGAGCAGCTGGATCAACTGGAGTATTGTCTGTCTCCCTCTGAACTGCTAAATAGGAAGAAGGTATTGTCTCTTCCTTATTTTCATTTTGTTTTGACTCCCTCTGAGTCAAGTAACTCTCTATGAAGTCTCAAGGATGGAAGTCTTCTTTTGCTTGCTAGATATTTCATGTATTCTTGACTAGCATAATAATCAATCAATAAGGTTTGGACTCCCGTATCAGGGATAATGGACCAAGTCATGAGGGATCCTACACTGGAGATAATACCCTTCACTTATTAATAATGTAATCAATTAATGAACAAACAATTTACCTGGATTTGTAGTCATGTTCAATTCTATGTTTGTTCTTAGAGGAATTACTTCTCCTCTCTCTTATATTCATTCTTTTGGGGTGTATCTGGATCAATTTCAGCGGTGGAAGCATATTGTATTCCTTTCTTCCTGGTTGGACAATTTCTTGCATAGTGCCCATATTTGTCACATTTGAAGCACTTAATTTATGAAACATCTCTTTTTTTATTATGACCTAGGGATAATAGAGACTTCTCATCTCTGAATGTTTGTCTGAAGTTTCTTTTTAATCTTCCCCCTTTCTTTGTATGAAGTGAAATAGCATGGTTTTCATTAGGGGATTCTTCCATTCCTCTATTCCTAAGTCTAAGTTCTTCTTGAGTACAGTATGTCCATAGACAATCGAAGGTTGGTAACTTTTCTCTTCCACTGATGCTTTGAAGAAAATGTTCCCATTTTTTTGGAAGATTGTTTAAAGTATATAAGACAAGTTCTCTGTCAGACATGATTTCTCCAATGGCACCTAGTTGTTCTTTGATCTCTCATATCTTCATAAAGAGGGTAGCAACTATATCACCCTTTGTCATCTTGGTACTTTGAAGTTGACCCTTTAAGATATGAGCTCTGAGGGTGTTGTCACTTTCAAACATGTCTTTCATTGCTTCATACATTTCATAATCTCTCTTCAAGTTGAAAATATGAGGTAAGAGATGATCTCTTACTGAGTAGATGATTATTTTTCTTGCCTTCATATCTTATTCCCTTCTTATTTCCTTCTCTTCATCGATAGTTGTATCTGGTAAAGTTTTTTTCGCTACATTCAAAAGGTCATATTCTTCAAGGGTGACCTGAAGCCTTGACTTCTAGGAGTTGAAGTTTCTTGATCCATCAAGCGTATCTTCCACTGAAGTTATGTTCTTCATTTTCTCGGATTTCTTCACAAAATCTTGCCAACTCGACTTAGAAAACCTAATGGTTAGGTTGGACTAGTAACCTTCAGTTTTGTTGGGCTTATGACTGCCAACAATAAACTTTGGTAATTTCATAGGAATACTTGTTGAGATGAAATGTTTTTTCAAGAAGTTGCAGAAACCCTAAGATCAAGATTTTGTAGAAAATTTTGGAACCCTAGAAACCCTAAGGACAAAAACTCAAAATCCTTGGAAATTCACTTTGAATATATCTGGAGGTGTGATGAGGAAGGCCATAAAAATTTATCCAAGTTTCACCCCCAATGTCCATGTGTAAGGTGTTAAAAAGGATAAGCTAGTGAGGGCCATATGTATTTCTGCAAAAACCCTAGAGGCTGTACGAAATTGCAGAAGGAGGACGAATTAGCTTTTAAGTTCTTGTGCAGGGGTTCATCAAGACCTATGCTTTGATACAATGTTGAATTTTTTAATAGGAAAGGTTTAAGCATGGATTTCATTCCAATTTTATCATTTTACCTAAACCATAAACAATTTTGTTGCAGCAACCAAGATCACAAGAAGAAACACCATGCACAAGGGAAGAAAACCACCAATCCTTTTCTATATTATTAAAGAGAAATACCTCTACCACCAAGAAAACCTAGCACACAGAAGGGTTCTCACAAACCCTAGAAGATTAGTGCCCAAGAGAGGTGCAGACTTTTCCCAATAAGATGTATTTGCTGAAATTTCCAAAATCACACTTGAGATATGACTCCTCAATGGGGAATTTACCTTTACTTATATTAGACTAAACCTGTCAACAGAGGTGTCTTGATCCGTCAGGATTTTTTAATGACTTATGGTTGAGTTTTAATTTTGCATGCGTTAATTAACCATTTGAGAAACTTAATGAAGGAATAAGGAAAGAAGAGGAATTATGACATCCATATATACATTTGCAGATCTGAAATGAAAGAATTAACAGAAAACCATAACACGCATATTGATAACGGAGTTCGGCACAACTTTGCCTACGTCTCCAGGCCTTTTTCTCTGTGGGGGAGGCTTCTTTATTTCTGTTCAAATGCTCAGAAGTACAATGCTGCAATGCCAAATGGATACAAGACTGATCTGTTCATGTTCTTCCAGATCTCTAAAACAATGCAAAGAAAATGGCATGCAAAACAGATGTCTGGAGCTCCCAGAAATGGTCCAACAGCGTCTCCTCCTCAAAAGCTTCTCTGCCCCAAAATGTCTTTGGCTTGGCTTCTCTTCAGAAAAACTCTGCTCTGAATGCCCCTCTATGGCCTCAAACAGGCCTGGGTTATATAGCTGGGAAGTTGGTTACTCATCTCCAACTTCCTCCCTAAAATTAGGCTCCAAAACTACCCAATAACTCCCAAAAATGGAGAAAATACATTAAAAATAGGCTAATTAATAACTAAACCCCAAAAACTATATAACAAACCCACTTTCAGTTATAATATGGGCGCAACCCCCTTCAATGGCGCACGCCCCTTTACTCCCGGTCATATGGGGGTTTACACGACCACGGGTTGGGGCTTAGCCCCCAACCCTCTCCTTTATGCGCCATAATACCATACAATATATTTAATATTGTGGGTTTTATAACATAAGAAATAATGTGGCGCATTGGTAATGAACCAGTTCTTAAGTTGTTGGGCTTGGTGGTGGTTGTGGGTTCAAATCCCATGGACCCCAAAACAATTTTTTTTTTAAACATGCCACTTCAACTGATGATTGGGTGCCACGTGGCTGCCCACGACTGGGCCACGTGGTATCTCCCCATTTTACGGATTAATGCCACTTGTCAGTTATTGACTGGTCCAGTTGCCTGCCACATGTCTGCCTTGTCAGTGAACCTACCCAATCACCATCAGCCAGAGAGTGCCACGTCATCTCCTGCACAGTCATCATGATGATGTCATCAGCATTGACTTTTTGACCAGTTGACCTTTGACTTTTTACCTGTTTGGGCTTCTGATCAGAACATGATAACTTTCGCATACGGAGCCCGTTTCACAAAGTAAATATACTGTCGAAATCAGGAAGACGAGATGGACGCAATGGTGTTGGTTTCATCGGATTTTGAGCACTTTCATTTTTGAGCATTTTTCAAGCCCTATCAGGCTTCTAGATCCGATTTTGGATCACACCTCCCCAAAATAAGACATTTTGGTCCCCAAAAGGTTACTGACCAGTCAACAAGCTCGAGATAGGCCACCCGGATTGCTCTCTGCTTCTGAACTCTGTCCTGTGCACCTGTCTCATCAAGATCAACTGTAACACAATCATGACAACTGACAGTATATTGTTAGCCATTTGAACCCTGTTACATCTTACTGAAGCCACTATCATCCATGTAGGAAACATTGCTAATGACANGGGTTTCTAGATATTATTTTCATTAACTTATATTTGAAATCATATCCCTAAAATGCCTTGAAACTTTGAAACATATAACACATCATAAATATTTTAATTAATATATGAAAAAATGTGCATATTATAGTATTATTTTTATTTCTCACGAAAATGAGTTTGAGTGGAATTCACGAGACTTACCTCATATCCCTTACCAAAATCCTGACTACAACCATACACATAAAACAACGATGACCATATATTATTATAATATTAATTGAATAATAATTGGAAAATGTGCAAAGGACAATTTCACTAAGGATTACCACACTTACCTACTAATGAACCTCAACGACGACGTGATTAAAATAATATTGAATAAGAAATTTAATATATGATGTGAGGGTGATCGAATCGTCGGGAATGAAGTGTTGAAAGTGAAGTCATCGAGGGAGTGGAGCATGAAAGACATCGACGATAAGGATATCAGATTGTTGGAGAATGGAGTAGTGTGGAGTGCGAGCTCACGGGATAATCCCAATGACGGGGGGAGGTTGTATATTATTATTTTTTTCTTATTTTTTGTTTTTTTTTTTAGTTTTTTTTTATTTTTTTTATTATTTTGTGTATATATAGTTTGTTTGTTTCATTTATTTAATATTTTTTGTTATTTTATTTTTATTGATTTATTTTATTTAATATTTATTTTTTGTTTTCATGAATTTATAGTTTYTCTCTAATAAGATGAACAACAAAYTTAAATGGTTCTTATGGTTWAAAACATGTGTTTCATCCTCGGAGGTCATAGGTTTCAAATYCGACGGRGTAGGGTAATTTTAGTAAAAAAAAAGTTTATTAATTAGGGGTAAATTTTGTTTTTAGTTTGTAAATAATGTCAATAATTTTTYTTTCTTTTTTATTTTCATTGTATTGTATTTCATTTTTTATTATTTTCCTACTTTCAAAACAAAGAAAAATTAGAGAAATTTATGCTACTAGTCGTGGGTCCCATGTCGCATGGGTTCTTAACCAAACTATCCATAGGGGTTAAAATATCTTATCACTAAGTGTCGATCTCTTATGCAGATGGGATTCCTCTTTTTGCAGGTTCAAAAATCAATGATCCGGATTAACCCACGAGCTTGATCAATGATTGTTGAATGACAATTTTTAAACGACCATAACTTTTGTTACATGTGTCAGAATGAGGCCCGTGATACCTCATTGAAAAGGTATTGAACAAAGAAATGTAGTGGTATAGTTCTATAGGGAGAAAAACTAACATAATACATCTGGAAAAAAAAAAAAACAGACACCCACGAATTTGGGGGGGGAATTGGCCATATCAAGTTCAAACAGTCATATCTGGAGCCACGAACAATGAAATCAGACCAAGGAGGGATCAATGGAAATATGGAGGAGATAATAATAGGATGAGATAGCAAGTGTTGGTTGATGTTGATAAAAAAAGGTCTGGAAATGTAAAACACAAGTGGAACCCGATTTTGGATGAAAAACCAAATATGCAGACTTCAAACAATCATATCTTGAGCTACAAACAACAAAATCATACCAACAAGGGCTCAATAGAAATATGAGACGGAGGAGAAGAAGCCTGAATGATTTCATTCACTATGACAAAGACATAAACTCCCATAAACATCCAAGGAATAGAAGATAATGCCAATGAACAAAATCAATGATTGTTTTTAAAAGAATATCATTTGCAAACTTCCCGGGGGAGAAAATGATCACTCGTGAGTCTGTTCAAATTATCTTTGTAACGCTCACTTCATTTTCTAAATGTGATCAAATAAACATAAGGAAAAGGAAATGAAAGGTCATGAGAACGAGGAGTCTCTCTCTCATATTATAAAAGAGAACTCACGGCATAGAGAGTTGACTTTTTCCCTTTGTAACAAAAGATTGTACTATTACTTCTCAGTAATAAAGACCACAAGGAATTTTGGAAATTTGTGGCTTTGATGGATGTAGTAGAGACTATTCTTTATGTATTTTTCTTCTAGCTGAGTAGATAGGATTATGTTGTATGAGCTATTTCTGCACTCTGCTCTGTTTGCTTATGTTGTCACATGTTTCCTTGCGGGTACATAAATGATGTTACATATGTATTGTTCAACTATTTGTTTGTTTATATAAATCTTTATTTTTTTGACATATCATTATAATACAAGAGTTATTTCTGGTTCTGATAGTGTTATCTTTCGTTGTACTCATTCTTTTAGTTTTTCTCCCAGGATAGGTTATAATTAGTTAAGATTAGATTAGTTTGCTTACAATTAGAGTAGCCTTAGGATTATTTAAAAATCCTTGGGGGGCAGTATGTTGTCTTTCCCCTTTTATTTATTTTAATTATGAGTGACAACGAGGCCCATAAACTCATAGGAAACACTATACCAAATGAGAGTAGGTATGATTGGGACCTGCCATCGGGCGTTCTCCCTCGTCTACTTGACAGACCATCCAGACCCACCAACACTCTACAACATATTCAGAATCTATAATATCTACTCCTAAGCTTTCATAATCTTATCATTATCTTCCCTATAGCTCTGCATTTCTTTATGTAGGCTTCTCATATTTATAGGATATTTCCTACCTTTCCTTCCATTAGACTATGTCTCAACATTTTGATGCTGACATGCAGACCTATGATCTCCTCCTCATGGTTGTAAGATCCTTGGGAATATTCCATAAATCCAATCCTCATATAAGAACTAAATTTGTTTCTTGACCTCTAATTCTACAAGAAAATGTGCATGCAATAAAATTTCTATGAGATAATATATATACACAGTTATGGGGGAAAAAATGCATAAACATTTTTCTCTTTAATTACCAACAATCATCTTCGTCTGAGTTGAATGCAAAATTTACCATTCCATTCAATTTTATAGGTTGATATATGGCTTCTCCTTCTCAGGAAATTTCCAGTGACTATTCATTTTCAGAATTTTGATTTCTTAGTTGAAATTTATCGGAAATTGAGTATTGCCACTTTACGCCTCTTGTGCACTTTCTCCCAAGTGAAAAATAATCTCAAACACCAACTTTGGCCACCTACATAGGTAAATATGTTATGAACCAATGAAATTTTTTTATGATACACTGATAATACTACTGACACTAAATTCACAACAACTCTCATATTTTCAAATCGATGCTCCAATCAAAATCTGCAACAATATGGAAATGACAAATTTGTTATTTTCACACTTTCTTTTGACTTAGAAATTTTATCCCTATAGAAGCATCCCTACACCAAATCCTTTGGAATTTTGAAAGAATACCAATTGAGTATCTCCATGCCTACCTTTTGAATGATCTATCAAACTTTAACCTTTATCTGGGCACTGAGCCGATAGTTTTCGCATGCAAAAGTTTTCACTTTTTTCCCTATTTTAGCCCTGTATGCTACAAGTTTCTTCTTTCTCCTATTGTACATTTTTATGTACCTAGATGCCAAATCTGGATCCATGTATGTATTCTATGTTCCCCGATCTTTCCATAGATTTCTCTTGTGCCTTGAACTAATTTCTGAGCAAGGATTTATTCCCTTTGAAAGTAAATTGGTGTCGAAAATATACCTTTCATTGTCTCAATTGTAACTCTCTCATACGAGCTTTGATATGCACTTAGAATATATTGTTGGGAATCTCTCACTGAGATATTTCATCTAAGATGCAAAGACTCTATGAACTGGAGGTACACATAATACTCAGGATTTCGACTACCTGAAATGCTATTTAGGGAATCAAAATTCCCCCACAAGTTGATGACCTTCAAAACTATAAATTTTCATAGAAAATTGACAGATTTACTATTTTAATAATCTATAGATCTAAGTCGTCAATCTAAAAATGGAGAGTAATCCTAACCGTTGATCTACTCTACCTTTCCAAGCTTGCAACCAAACCTTCTGCAATCTTGTCGGGATCAACTTCGCAGGATCTTCCCATCGAAAAGAGTAACTTTTCCAAGCTCACAACTCCTTCCAAGACCCGAAGTCCGAACACTATCGGCCTCTTCCATCAAAAACTCCCATCAGAACGAAAATCTTCCTTACTTATTGATATTTCTGAAGTCTAAATTCTAATATCCTATTATACTCGCTAAGTCAAGCTTATCCATTGGGAACATCCTCCCCAAAAAATACCTTCCGATAACCTTCCTCCAAAGACCATTGGTAACAACCCTTTCTGAAAACCATCAAAAGAATCATTTTTGAAAACTATAACCGATTTCCATGTGGAATTATCTTCCACCCTTGGCCCTTTCAAGACAACATGCTCATCTGTTAGATAGGATGGTCAACAATCGTGTCGACCAACAATCCTAATCTCGAGTTTACAAGTTGCACATCGATTACCTCAACTGGACAATGTCCTTAGAAAACAAAACACCACCACCAAGATTTTCAAACAGACCCTTCTGAAGCCATCTTTCTAAAGGATCTAACGACTGACATCTGTCACATCCGATGGTCCATATATTTTCAGAAATTGCAATTTCTTGACCTTTAACTTGGTCAGATGAACTTCTTTGGAACATGAAATTACCCCCAGGCTTCCCAAATGAGTCTTTCCGAAATCAATTTATCTGCAAGATATGAGTGATGAGAGTGATGTCGATCAAGGACTCTCATTTCTCTAGGTTTATTCCATCAAGTTTATCCCTTCGGACTTAACCTCATGTCACACCTTTGGATTTTCATTATGCCCATATTCTTAAATCCTGTCAGAAACACCCTTTTCGGACTTCTCTGACCAAATCTCGACCATTGATTCTTATTGACAAATTAATCTAAGGAATCGATTCACCAAACTTCATTTTCGCCATGAAAAACATAGAATTTGACCTTCTATTCCAAATTCAACTCTATAACTAGAAAATCAATGCCATTAATCCCTTCTTTGACTATTTTGAGGCAATTTAAATTCACAATTATCCATAAATTTGGAGATTTCAATCTAGTTCACCATTTTCCTCAAATTCTTCACAGAATGAAATCTGCCACAATGAATAAGTCCAATTCGCACAGACTCTTGGCCCATACAAGCTCAGTGTTGAACCTCGAGCTATGATACCAATATGTAACGTCCCCCAACCTAATCAAGGAACATTACTTATGGAAATAGCATAAAATTCAAAATTTTCCGATAACTAATCTTGTAGCTTACCAACTATGAAACACACACATATTTAACCATTCATCTACCATTAATTAAATACAACAACAACATGATAAATAAACATGAATGCAACTAATAAATTTATCACAACATCATATAATTCATTCTCATACACATAGTAAAAACGCACAACAATTAACTCATAAATAAATCAGAAAATCAATAAACACTTATCTTTTTAATTCATTTGTGCAACCAGCTACTTGGGACGAATGTTCCACCCAACCATAGAATTTCTATTCTAGATATCAATAACAAGTCACCCCCAAGCTGGGGCTGGGATTCCACAAAAAGATGGTGTCTCCCACAATCCACTCACAACTTAGATATCCCACAACCCACTGTATTTTCCTACAACTATCTTGATTTCCACTAGCTCTCTTCCACACACCTGCCCAACCCAAATAATGTACCCCCTTCACTACCCTTTGTCCATTGGTGCACATTCTATTGGGATGCACCATTACTAATGTGCCCCCTTAACTTCTCTTAGTCCATCGCGATGCAACATTTTAACAGGGTCTCTGGCACAAGTGATCGAGAATCTCACTACTGTGATCTCCAGGGAAATCACTGCTAGGAAAAACGACAAGGGAAAATAGTAGTAACAACTTCATGTTGTAGTGCAACTCACATTGGAGTTCACTCTCTAGCCCCGACAACCTGTTTCTTCAGTCTTCAGCTCAAAAAAACTCCATAATGCTCCATTATTTTCCCTCCATTGTTTTTCCATCTCCATAGCTCATCTTTTCTTATTGTCCCCTTGCTCATGCAAAAACATAAATGTCCCAAAACTACCTTCTCTCCCCCATACAAATTTCCTCTCTTTTTTGCAAGCAAGTTGACTTGCACTCTCCCCATTATTGATTTTTCTCAGCCCCATGCTTTCAATAACTATGGGATGTGACTTCTCTCACCCACCCTCTTACAGATATTCAATGATAATCTTTGGGAACACTCATCAAAAAAATATAAGGTTTTATACACAATGATAATAAAATTTAGGAAAGTGGGTTTGGATTAATACCCATAAATAATTTCTCCCTTGGACCCCTCTTAGACACTCCTTTCTCTTGTGGAAAACTCAACCCCCATATTTATCCATCTTTCCCAACAACTGAAATCACATTTTATTTATTAAAATCAGAAATACAAGTCACATTTTACATAGCTTTTCCATAGCCACATTTAATATCTACATTTTTTTTTCTAGCCTGTGGCTGGGAAACCATGAACCAAGGGAATTTGAGCCATCAAAATCACCTAGGGATCACACTTGGCTTGGCCCACACCAACCCTTATCATGGTTGGATTTTTTGGTGTCTCCTCCCGAAATTGGTGGGTTTCAACCCGGGTCACCATGCAAAACAATGCCCATCGAAACCGATCGCTCTAGTGTGATTTGACACATTTCATATTATTGGACACACAAAATAGATAAACGTGAGTGCACATATTTTATTGAAGATATGTTACATATTTATATACATTGATGTGACCCTTTGGTTCATCTTCCAAGTGTCTCTTGGACTCCAATGAAGGTTACACAGACTTGACTCTTCACATTACGTGAATTTTGTAACTCCAAAGGATTATGTTTCCAACATTCACCCCCTTAATCTGAAGAGGTGTATATGAGTCTAAGGTGAGAGATGATATTTGAAAGAATGCAGCTGAAATATGGAAGTGTGAAGTTGTTTATGGATGAATATTCTCTCTGAATCTAGTGGTTTTGGGATGACCACAAACCGAATGATGATGGTGGTATAAGGAAGGCCACAAACCAATATGGCGGTTTAAGGATGACCACAAACTCTGGAACCTTTCTCTAGGCTCAATGCTTCCTAGAACATTTCCTAAGTTAGATAGAAGTTGGAAGTTGGTGCCTTCTTTTAATTGGAAGTGTTGTTCCAGAGTCTGTACTTAAGGCTTAGAAGTACAGTGTCTAGGCATCCGAAAGTGGGTAAAGGGTAGAGAAGAGAGAAACGTCAACCTTCGGCAAGGGAAACTAGGGATGATTTCTGTGTTGGCGTTGTCTAGCTTCCAACTGTTCCTGGATGTTTATATTATGTTCAATCGCTGCCCATGAATGTTTGAGTTCAACCCGGGTAGTGGTTGTTTTAAGAATAGTATCGAAGAGGTTTAGGGAAATGTGTGTTTGATTTGATAATCCGGGTTCGATGTTGGGCTATGTTGGTACAGGGACAGTCATGGAGGAACAGTAAAATAAGAAAACCTTAGGGGGATTTTGGGTGTTGCCTCAATTCGGTCGTATAAAAGAGAGTTTACGGTTTCAGGAATGAAAAAGGAATGCAAATCAAAGGCTCTTTCCCGTAACTGGGTTATATTTTAATAAAATGTATGAGGTGGGAGGAAAACTTTAGCTGTCTATCGAGTAAGGCTCCTATCAAGGGACAATCTCATGTATAAACAAAAGAAGAAAAATGTAAAGAAATAACCCGATGAAGAATAAAATATATATATAATTCTGAAAGTGTTGACTGGTCTTATACCTGCTGATAGCTAGTACAGAGAAAAAAAAGTAAACAATATATAAAACCAAAATCCATTCACTATAGTAGAGGTTGGACTAAATTATAGCGAAGCATTTGTCAGATACGAATATGAAATGAAACAAAATATGAGATACAAGAAAACAAACTCATAACACAGTCGTGACGGAATTGAGAATCTTCAGATTTGCTTTATATTAACTCTCAAAGTGTAAAACCTCTGTTACAATCAACACAAAAAGGTCCAACCTCTTTTCTTTCTTTCTATGGTATATTTATACAGTTTTACAATAAGATGGAATCTCAATCGTTGCAAAATTTTCAGTTATAATAGGGAGGAGAGCAATCGCTCCAGTTCTTCTTCTTTGTCTTTATTTGGTGCCAGAAGATTGTCCTCGTGCGTGCTCGGTACAGGTGACACATCTTTCAACCAACCGAGATATCAGCCTTGACAGTTATGCTTGACAATTGGCTTCAAAAGAGTAACAATATCGGGCTAATTGTGACAGTCTGTCTTCCATCTGTCTGTCTATGATGTCGATAGCACATAATTGCGCACTTGGTTTAATCATACATTTATCTATTTGGACTATGTCTGTCATAGTCACTTGTGAGATCTCGGTTGAATCTCTTTCCTCTTTTTCATTTAAATCAAGTGAGATTTTTGCCATATTCATTTGAA
>SNQJ01S0030618.1:0-10449 GCA_010110895.2 Picea sitchensis | reverse complement strand
ATGATCCAGTGAAAGGGATTTGCAACACAATTCTCCAATCCAATTGTCACATCCAATTTTCCTTTCATTTAATGCAATAAAACGATCATCTGGGACTATATCAGAATGGTTTAATGTAGATGCTCAATCAAATCATATTTTCAAAAACTAATTATATTAAACATTCTACAAACCCATAAACTCTCAAGATTTCATTACATATGCAATTCCTTTGCCATTTTGAAAATGTTGAATTCTCAATAACATAAATTACATTTCATATTTTTCACCCAAATGACATTTTCTCTTTTCCATAAAAGATCATCATTAATACCAAAGATTCATTCTGATAATGCAAAGAGATATTATAGCTATGGAGGTCATTAAAATGACTCCAAACAATGACTATATTAGAAAACAATATGATAATAAATGAATGAGAATATATTTATGATCATCTATTGAGTTGGTGACAATCTTGGTTTATCAATAAAAAAATGTCACAAAGGAATCTTAAGCAACCAAGTTAGATTAACACTTCCCTAAGTTTCTTTCATTTTAAGAGAAAAATCCTGAGTTGTTGATTATACAAGCCATTTCCCAACCTGCATAACAACATAGAATGGTGTGATCAGCTCTTAGACAGATCGAGAAGAATTCTTCCTCTAAATGACGGACTTATTGGAATGAAATTAAACTAAAAGAAAGTGAATATCAAAATAAAACTAATACTAGGAAAAACATGCTAGGCTAATGTAAACTTAAACTATGTGGGTTGTCATAAAACTATGTGTAAATGACAATGTTGTCATCAAGTATTCATTCATTGTTCATTCAACCAAATGTCACAACCTTCTTCTTGAGATATGAGCACTATGTGCTTTCCCTCAATATTATTTTCACCAAAAGACTTAGTGTCATGATTGTTGTGAGATTTGGATCTCTAGACACAATGTCTTGTTACTAAAATCAAAATCAATCAAATTAAACAAATAGGACCATTAAACTCCAATTTCATTTATCTTCTAAAGATACCAATCCACCAACAAACATTAGTCATAAAAATATGATTCAAATATTATCAGCATTACACCCCCAAAGTATGTGTTTTCTCTGATTATGGATGACACTGATGTGAAACATTATCATTATCATCTTCAGCCTTGTGAGAGGCAAGCGGAAATCATTATGAAAAGGGAACAATTAAAATACTCTTAAAGGGTATAAATGATCTCAAGTCATACCCTAGATGGAGTGACTTCCCGAACTCAAATGAATATACAATTAGAAATTGAAATTGAATGAAGTGATTAGGATCATATTTCTAATTGGTGATAATCTTGGTGTGATGGGAAAGTCCATGAAATTGATAGCTCTAGTTCTCAAGAGTGTTTCAATTAGAAAAATTATACATTACACTTCCTTGATATTACATATCGCATAGAATAAGAGGAAAGTGAAATGAAAAGGAAGAGTGTATAGCTTGTCTCTCAACTAGATAGGTTTTCTATTTAAAAATCATGAGACATATAATCTGAAAAACGAAAATAGAAATCTCATGAGTACAAGGGATCAAAAGAAGATATTATGACATAACCCAATTGTTCTTTCCTTTCTAAGTTATGAATCATATAAGTTTTGGTTGAAGGAGCATTGAAGAATGTGGGTTTCAATAGATCGATGAGTTACAACCCCCCAAAGGAATTCACATCTTGAATATTATTATCATGGTCAATATCAAAATAGATGTTGAGAACTCAAAATTAAACGCCTTGAAAGTTGTCTTGACATATTCCATTAAGATACTTACAACTCTCAAGTATTTGAATGGATTCAACATGACATAAGTGTGCGGCTCTCATCCATGATAAAAATAAGATTACTTAAGAATGCAACCATAATGAGTGACCCAAAACCCAAAGGATGGAAGATACCTTAAAATAAAATATTGGGTCTGAAAATACATCGAATTGACAATGTTAGGATTGAGTCCTTAGTTGACCAGTGATTTGGGGAATAAAATGATTGGTTCCAAAATAATTTTCTAAAGAAGATATCAACAAAATATTTAAATAACCATGCTATCCAAAATTGTCAAAAAATACATCTAGAGAGTGTGAATGAATGTCTCTTGTTGTTGTGTATGAGATGAAGCTTGGGTGAAGAGAGTTGTAAGATAATAGATGAAAATATTCCTTGAAAAACTAACTAAACAGAGCATAATATATATGAAACTAGTGCCTAGAAATTAAAACAAAAAGTGCTAACAGAAAATAACTCAAACGAAATAAAAAATCAGCTAAGCTTGTTATGCTAAAAATGTCTATGCAGAAAATTCATGTTGGTTGAAAGTAATCGAAGAAAAAGTCAACTGGGAAAGACACCATTTGGAAAACTCCAAAACCAAGGAAAAATAATATTCTAAAGAGATTCCAAGGGGTCAGAGTGCCTTGGATTGTAGATAGGAAGATTTTAGTCACTCAAATTTTCATTTTACTATGTGTGGGACATCAAGCCCAAAAATCATAACAATATCAATTAAACAAACTTTTCCAGATCAAAATAATGTTGATGTGAATATGGGGAAAATATGAGTGCTGATTTTCATTACAAAAGGGATCAAATAATATCTTATTTAAAAAGAAAAATCTCACTTGCAAGATGCCACAATGCATTGAAAATGATTTGGCACAGTGATCATGCATAAAATCAGTGATTTGAAAATTACCCAACACATAGAAAATTTGAGAATGAAATGAAGTAAAATTTCCCCAAAATTAAAATTAGATTGAAAAATCAAATCAAGGGAAAATTAGTGGGGAGGCCTTCTATTTGTTTCCACCTTTGTTGATGATTGATGTATTGTTCAGCCAACAGTAAGTAAAATAAAATAAAAATAGATAACTAATTAAACAACTAGGAAGCAAAGGTAATGCTATGAAAGAAAAATACATCAACCTATTCTACCCTACTCCTATTCTACGCTACAAAGGATGAAAAATGAACTATGTAAATTCATAATGCCAATGTAGCCATTTGTGTAATCCCAAACTTGCAAACATATGTTCAAGACAAAATATTAAAGACATAAATCGGAATAAAGACAAAGTAAAAGTGGAAAAAATTGAAGCATGATAAAATCTATTCACCGTATTAAATATGTGACAATGATAACTCATGGGAACATTAGAAGAATATGATTTCTCCAGCCATTCTTCAATTCTATCATAAAATATACCATTACTACCATAGGATTGATAGAAGGGATTCAATGGAAAGTAACATACCAGATTAGAACCGTGCATAGAATTCATGTGAAGTGTGCTCGGTGAGAGAATCGCCATGCCAATAAATTTGTTTATCCTTGAAGACAAGACAAAAGAACAGGGGCCTAACATAACCATTGGAATAGACCAAAGTGCCTCATTATCTTGGCAAGCCTCCCTGGACTCATACTTCAAGTAACCATCAACTTGAGACAAATTAGTTAAAACAAATGATCTACATGGGTTACTTTCCACCATGGCGTAAGAGATAATTTCAAAAAAATGGTGAGATCTACTAGTATCAACAATATCAAGTACAAGGTTACTTGAACAAGAAGCTTCTCTACTAATCAGAAATGAAGATGAAAATGGAGAAGACATGGTCTGATACACATATTGTAAAACATTCCCTTCATCCCATGAGAAAGGTTGATAAGGCTTGGTTGTGATTAGTTCATGGGAAGAGGCCTTATCTTCTCTATCTTCCATATGCACATCACCACCATCAAGTACTTCAAAATGGGTAATCCCATTTGATTTTATTTGATATAACAATGGGTGGATTCTTGCAAAATAAAATCATTAAAGAGATCATGATACAAACAACAATAAGTGGCAGAATTGAGAGAATTAAAAGCCTCTCTAGAACAATAAATTTTTTCAGAAAGTGACTCCCTGAATGGTATTTCCTTCTCATTAAGAATATTTGTGATCAATTGTGGGTCGGTAGGTATTATAGTAGGCATGGTTTCACAATCAACATGTTCTTCCTTAAGATGATTTTCCTCTTCCAAGCAAAAAGTGGATTGTTGTGATAAAAGAGGTCTGTCTTGTATGTTTATTTCTTCTCCTTGAGTGAAATGATCAACATGGTTGTTTTGCTCCTGCAAGATATGAGAATTTGGAATATATTTCATAGAATACTCATGGTTAGAAGTTTGGAGAAAATCAAAAGAATCCTCAGAATGAGAAGTCTCAATAAATAATCCACCAACAATAGGAAAACATTGTTGCTTTATATTAGTTATACATGGAGAATTTGTAACAATGGGATAATCCAATTCAGAAGGAACTAATTCCAAATTATCCATGGGTAAGGAATAATTCATTTCATGAGTGTCTAGATATTCTTCATTAGCAAAATTATCAGCATTCAAGTCTCTCCCCATAGTTTCCTCTTTCATTTCTTGTGATGGGAAAAAAAAGAAAGGATAATGAGATCCTGATATAATCATCGGTGTGACCCGAAGTATCCCATTATCAAAAAGAAAACCCTCCTCTTGGTCAACTACAAAAAAATATGAACTTGAATTTACCACACAAGAGGTCTCTTTTTCGTCACAAAGGGAGAAAGGGGGGATGGAGTGGTGGGAGGATACACATGCTTCTTCCAAAAGAAAAAAATTATATCTGATCTATATCCCCCACAGTAAAGAAATATCCAGACATATAAATTCCATCTAAACAATTATCATTTTCATCATTTTCTTTTAAATCCAAATCAACATGTGAAGAAATATTAAAATGTGATTTTGATTTTTCATCCAATGATTTGTGTGTTTCATTAATAAGAGAAACTAAATAGGAAATAAAATAATTCGTAGAGGGTCTGTCATCCAAAGGAAACCTAGAACAAAGATGAGTAAATTTGATAACAAAATCTTGAAGAGATTCATCCTCGTTCTTCCTAAGTTTTAAAATTTCTTCACACAATTGATCATAATCATAATTCTCAGGAAAATTTTAAAATTTACGCATAAATTGTTCCCATTTGTGAATAGAGGCAACCGACAAAGTCTCACACCAACTTTTGACCCGTCCTGAAAAAGTGAGAGTGAACAACCTACAAATGACATATCCATCAGTAATATTGTGAGAACCACAAAATTTCCAGAATTAAAAAGCATGTTCAGATGCAAAGATTTCACTCTCACCATCAAATCTAAGTTGTGACAAGAAATGTTAAATCTTTCTAGGAGGTTTGGGAGGTATAGTACCAGAAAAACACCTCCATAAAGGGATATGAGATGGAGCCATCAGTAAATTAAAACAAAAATGAACAATAATGACTCCACAGACTCAGCTTGTCATTTGTGCCTCCTTCTAGTGCCATTTATTTTACGAATCTGAATGGCCTGTCAAGCATATGAGGTAGAAAGCTCGATGGTAGGTCCCAATTAGAGATACTCTCATTTGGTGTAGCGTTTCCTATGATTTTATGGGCCTCTTCCTCACTCAGAATTAAAATAAATGAAAGGGGAAAGACAACAGACTGCCCTCCAAAGAGTTCTAAATAATCCTAAGGCTAATCTAATTGTAAGCAAACTATTCTAATATTAACTAATTCTAACCTATCCCAGGAGAAAAACTAAAAGAATGAGTACAACAAAATACCTAATACCACCAGAACCAGAAATAACTCATGTATTCTATTGATATGTGAAAACAACAATGCTACAGATATACAGACAAATAGTTGAACAATACATCTGTAACATAATTTTTGTACCCACAAGGAAACACGTGACAACATAAGAAAACAAAATAGAGTGCAGAAATAGTTCATACAACATAATCCTATCTACTCAGCTAGAAGATAAATGCATAAAGAATAGTCTCTACCACATTCATCAAAGCCACAAATTTCTAAAATGCCTCCTTCCTTTTATTACTCAAAAGTAATAGTACCATCTTTTTTTACAATGGGAAAAAGTCAATTCTCTATGCTATGAGTTCTCTTTTATAAGATGAGAGAGAGACTCCTCATTCTCATGACCTTTCATTTCCTTTTCCTTACTTTTTTTTTCTCGCATTTAAAAAATGAATATGTGAGTTTTACAAAGAGAATTTGAATAAACTCATGAGTGATCACTTTCTCCCTCATGAATTTTGCAAATGATATTCGTTTAAAAAAAATCATTGATTCTGTCCATTGGTGTTATCTTTTGTTCCTTAAAAGATTCTGGGAATTTCTGGCTTCTTCTCCTTTGTCTCATATTTCTAACGAGCCTTTATTTTTCTGATTTCATTTCTTGTAGCTCAAGATATGATTGTTTGAAGTCTACATATCTGGTTTTTCATTTGAAATCGGGTTCCACTTGTGTTTTACATTTTTGGACCTTTTCTTATCAGTGTCATCCAACACTTGTTATCCTAGTCTATTATTCACTCCTCCATATTTCATTTGAGCCCTCCTGGGACTAATTTTGTTTCCCATGGCTCCAGACATGATTGTTTGAAGATGGTATGGCTAAATTTCCCCCCAAATATGTGGGTGTATGTTTTCTATGTGTTATGATGTCTTTTGTCAGATGTTCGGCATGGATACTTGTACCAATGTGTTCCTATGTCCGATACCTTTCCAATGAGGTATCATAGGCCTCATTCTCACACATGTAGCAAAAGTTATAGCCATTTAAAAATTGTCACTCAACAATTATTGATCAAGCATGTGGGTTAATCTGGACCATTGATTTTTGAACCGGCAAAAAGAGGAATCCTGCATAAGAGATCGACACTTAGTGATTAGATAGATTAACCCCTATGGATAGTTTGGTCAAGAACACAAGCAGAATGGGACCCACGACTAGTAGCATAATGTTCTCTAATTTTCTTTTTTTTTTGAAATTAGGAAAACAATTAAAAATGAAATATAATACAATGAAAAAACAATTACTTACATTATTTACAAAGTTAAAAACAAAATTTACCCTTCATTAATCAAAAATAAAATTTACTTAAATTACCCTCCCCCGTTGGATTTAAACATGTGACCTCTGAGGACGAAACACATGTTTTAAACCATTAGGCCCATTCATATTTGTTGTTCATCTGATTTGCAAGAAACTATACATTCATGAAAAACTAAAATTGAAAATATAAAATAAATTAATAATAATAATAATAAAATATCATATAAAATAAATCAATAAAAATAAAATAATAAAAAATATTAAATAAATGAAATAAACACAACATATATACAAAAGATAAATTAAGAAATAAAAAATTATAATTAAAAAAAATAATAAGAAAAAAAATAATATACAACCCCCCCTCGTCATCGGGATTATCCTATGAGTTCACACTCCACACTGCTCCATTCTCTGATGATCCAATATCCTTATTATTGATGTATTTCATGGTGCACTCCCCCGACGACTCCATTTTTAACACTTCATTCCCGACGATCTGATCACCCTCACATCATATATTAAATTTCTTATTCAATATTATTTTAATCACATCCTCGTCGGGGTTCGTTAGTAGGTAAATGTGGTAATCCTTTGTGAAATCATCGATCATACACCCTCCCTTTGCACATTTTCCAATTATTATTCAATTAATATTATAATAATATATGGTCATCGTTGTTTTATGTGTATGGTTGTGGTCGAGATTTTGGTAAGGGACGTGAGGTAAGTCTAGTGAATTCTCCAAAATTCCCGACGATGATCATTCCACTCAAACTCGTTTTCGTGAGAAATAAAAATAATATTATAATATGCACATTTTTCCATATATTAATTAAAATATTTATGATGTGTCATATGGTTCAAAGTTTCAAGGCATTTAAGGGATAAGATTTGAAATACAAGTTAATGAAAATAATCTCCAGAAATCCTTAGAAAATAGGAAATCCTTATTTTCTAAGAAATCCCTAGAAAATCAGAAATCCTTATAAAATATGGGAGTCCTAGAAAATAGGACCCGTGGAATATGTTTAGGTTTAGGTGGGAAAGGGGAAAATAAAAAAGGTAAAATCTATACAATTTAGGTTTTTGTAAAACGTAAAAAAAAATAAAAATGAAAAATGAAATGAAAATTTGATTTTCTCTCTCTCTCTCTCTATATATATATGACATTCATTTATGAGAAAATATGCACATGTTAAATAGTAAAAAAATGGTTATTTCATTAATCATACTTGGTTAACAAAAATAATTAAAAGTACAATAAAAATACATTAAATAAAATACATAAAATATGAATATTTACAAAATAACAAAATAAAATAAAGTAAAAACAAAATAAATTAAAATTGAAATAAAAATCAAACAACATAAAATATATATACAAAATTAAAATAAAATATGTATAAACATTATTTACAAACATTAATAAAATAATATAAAATAATATAATAACAAGTTGGGAAAATTAGTAGCAATTAGAAAAGTCAAGGTTCGATGTCCCCTAGGTTCTACTAGTCGGGGTTTTGCACCTAGGGGTCAAAATTAAGAAAAAGGTGTATATGGTAGGATTCATGAAACCAAATGCTGTGGAGAGGTGCGAGGACAAATGTGATCGATGATGTGGCAATTCGACTGAAATGAAGGGAAAGTGATGAAGAAGAAAGGATGATGCTTCATGCGATGATTTAACATTGCGAGTTGCGACAAGTAGAAAAAGGAATATCGATGCTACCCGAACGTACAAAACAAGCTAGTCCACTCAATATGCGCATCTCAGAGGGAGGACATTCTTAGATCGCAAGGAGTGAGAGCACCACCAAGTACAATAAAAGGCCCTTATGTCAGACACTATGGGTGAATGTGATAGATAAATAACAAGCATCAGGGACAAATCTCCAAGGAATCATAATCAAGAGTAGGAATGGGCTTTAGTGAAAGATAAGACCAAGAAAGGGCCCAATATAAATCAATATGACGAGGTTCAAGGATAGGCTCACGAGAATGGTGGGTTCGACAACATCATGGGATTTGGACCTCGAGACAACTGTAAGTGAAGGTAATCTACTTCCGAAAAAGGAGAAGCTATGGAAATAATCAAGGTCAAGGGTGTGGAAATGGATCAAGAGATTCCCCCACAACCTTCTCAAGGCAGGAGCGGTCACGTGAATGAAGTGTCACTTCAAACCTGCTCCTGCTAAAAAAAAGAATGATATCAGTCATGCGATCAAAAGAAGACTTGTGAGTAAAATAAACAATCTGCTCCCTTCCTTTAAGATAATTTACAAGAGAGTGCTTGGTTTATTCAACGATAACATGGTGGTTGTAGATGAGTTTCCTGAAACTACATGTTCCAAGTCTTAACTCAAAAAAATGATCATTTAGTGTGCAATTTAGACTTAGAGTTAGAAACAGGTGAGTATAATATGCATGCTAAATCATAAATATGAAAACATGAAGCACAAACATGGAATCAGGAAGATGCATACTTTGATTTAGTCAATCGGGACATGTAATAGAACAAACCATGCAGCCACATCAGATCACCAAGCATTTCAGAATTAGCAAAAGGTCAAAAGATGACATGTCTATTCTATCACACAAATTCCAATGAAACATCATAGGTCAATAAGCATCAAGAAGACATTTGAAATCAACATATCGAAAGGAAAAATCAACACCAATCAAAGACAATCATTCATCAAGATAAAACCCCCAACTCCCTCAATGTAGGAAAAGAGATAACATTAGGCTCAAGTGGTAGAGGGTTAGGAAATATGATTGAAATTTTAGTATGGGTCCCCTTTTCTTTAGCTTGCAAAAGAAAAAGTAAACAGGGGGTTTTGTGGCCACAACACATAAGAAAGCCAATAAAGACTGGCACAAAGTAAGAAACGCTAGACAAGTGACATCATCTACATCCCATAGCAGAAGGGATGAGTGTGGGAATGATAGACTGTAAATAAGTATGAGAATATGTCATCATTTCCCAGAGAAATCCAATAGAAGAGATTGTGTGAGTTTAGGTCCAGGTAGAATCCCAAGTGTGTCTTATGTCAAGAGACAAAGGAGAAGACCCAAGGAATTTTTTTTTCAAGGTGAACTTAGGAAAATAAAGCTACCAAATTTCGATGGTGAGCATAGAAAGGGAGAAGAGGCTGAGGCATGGTTGTTGGGAATGAAGAAATATTTTCAGCTGCATGATTATCCCTCAAGGTTAGAAACAAGAATTGCAACCTACCACTTGAAAGGAAAGGCGACCATGTAGTGGGATCAACTTAAGAAAGACAAAAAACTTGATGAGAAGAGGGTCTCATGGAGGAAATTCAAAGGATATTTCTAAGATAAATATTTGTCAGAGCATTACTATGAAAGGAAGATGAAATAGTTCTTTGAACTCAAGTTGGGAAGAATGACAATGGATGAATATGAGAAAAGATTCTTTGAGTTGTTACAGTATGTGGTCTTCATAAAGGATGAGAAAGTAAAAATACAAAGTTTTATGAGTAGGT
>SNQJ01S0030617.1:209057-226362 GCA_010110895.2 Picea sitchensis | reverse complement strand
ATCTTAATGCTTGAAGTCAAACTGCACATTGAATTCTCATTCAAGAAACCATTCACAATATGAGTAAGGCTTGAAAACATTAAGCATGTAACTGAGCTATGAAATTCATCTACCTACAGCAAGATAAAACTCATCTACAACAAATAAGATCTGATCTAAAACATGTACTTGAAAAAGAACACAAGGAAAGAGTGTACTAGTTGGCAATGGGGGCCCTCCAATGCTTCCCTGGTACACTTTGGTTGACTTCAGCTAAGAAAGGACTCGAGTAGCATTCAAATCATCATAAGCATTCACATGAACAAAACACAGAGCTGATATTCAAGAGTGCAAATTCTCAATTTTCTTCATTCATATCAAGAGTGTCTTACTAGTTTAAGCCTAAGAGTATTTATACAAGAGTATTAAAACCAAAAATGCTAAAATGTCTCCTAAATATCATAATTAGATCCACAATATCCTAGGAGGTTCGAATTCTTCCTTTAGATCCTCAATATATGGTCAAAATCCCACGAAATCCAAAACTGTCCAAGATTTAAGGCTGAAACAGGGCAATTTCTGCTGAAGTGGCCCTGTTTGACCAGCGTTGACCGGACATCTGGAAGGCTCAGATTTCAAATCCTGAATATGATAGCTCATTCTCCATCCTTGTACATCAGGGCGATAAGTTTATATTTCCCAGTGTCTGCCAGAGTATACAAACCCGCAGGCTTTTACGGGGTTTGGTCAAATCCTGTAATTTCTAGTAAATTTTCAATTTTAATGCTAAGATTTAGAAAATTCAATTCTTAAACTAAAGAATGACAAATATACCTTGCATATGCTGTTTCATGGAAAATGTGGGGATGAAATGAAGGTAAAATCGATAAATAAAGAGGCAAAAGTATGGTTTATGGAAGCACAAAATGGACTCAACACCCTTCGATACTAATTGTTGGATTCTTGGGAAGGGTTTGAATCAGTAATAGGGAAATTATAATTATCTTTAGCCAAATAATGCAAGTGTTATATCAATGTAGAATTATTATCCAATAATTAGCAATAAGAAATGAAAAATCACACACATACAGAATACACAATGTTTTATATGAAGCCAAAGGGAAAACCCTGAAATTCTTTTCTTGAAGGAATTACACATTCATTGGAAGCACCAACTTCCTTTGTTTTCTAGCTACAACTAGAGATCTCTCCAACTTCCCCTATTTTCTTAGGCTACAACACAGGGAATCTCCAACTCCCCGATTCTCGTACAATAGGAGGCTACAACCCCCTATGTTCTCGGCTACAACCACTTGTCACGGCCCGTCCAGCCTTGTAGTATAAGTAGAATGATGGAACCAACGTCACTATCCTTTGTGAGATATACCATTGTATATATGTACCAACTTTGTACCTTGACTGTATCCAACTTTTATTACAGCTATCCATGTAATCAATATGTACATAGGCAGACATATATCAGCAAATATGATCTTGTGACCTATAGTGTTCTGCATTTTGTGTGTCACCACCTCTATATGTTATGCAGCCAGCATTATATTCTACTAACTGTTATCATTTCAGCATTATGCCAACCGAAACTATGGTTTCCTTTTTTTGAAAACCGACCCTAACCTTCTTTCACATAGATCTGTATTTTGTCACTATCTCTGGGCATGGCGTACCCATCCAGTATATCATATATAACTTTTACTCAAGGAAAATATATCTCTCTCTAGTCATGTGTACCCACATAGGTGTGTGTAATCATGAACAAATTTAATCTATCCATGATCTTAGTCATCAATCCTTCGATATTCATCCTCTCAATCATCCTTCTACACAAATACAAAGCTCTCAACCATGTACCATGAGCAATATAGCCATATGCCAAAATAGAAGATGTACCTCACAAAGTATCAATGATGAATATACCCGCACTGTATTTCTGTAGATCTGTCTTATACATAAGATCCCATGTAGCCACTAGTCTCCTCTAGGGAAGATCCTCAAATATCATTTCCATTCCTCATGCATACATCAAATCCAACTATTCATAGAAATGGAACATGCCTTTTGGACAATGGATATGGTTTGATGTATCTGATACCCCAGACCTTCTGGGAGCTTGATCTACCGAGTCTAGAACCTCTGCTCTTCATATTCTCGGATTTCCATGGTTTATCAACCTCACCTATACAGAAATGCATCCCATGTGTGCATCCTGTTCATAGTATTAGCATACATGTATGCCTATACAACCAACATGTCTTGTGCCTATTCTTTATACAAGCCCGCATTACGTAGCCTCACTTATTACGGATGACATATGCCACCGAGAGAAAATGGGTTTTGTATTCCTTGTAATTCGAATTTCTCCATTCAATATGTGCTACCTCGGACGTTATTACATGGATATCCACAAGTATTTACAATAATATTCTGAGAAGAAATAGATATACAATATGTACAAGTGTTTTTTTTTTTTTTTTTTTTTTTTTTTTTTTTTTTTTTTTTTTTTTTTTTTTTTTTTTTTTTTTTTTTTTTTTTAAAATAATTTTTTTTTTCAAGACACTTTGACTCTTGGGGCTTCTATAAGACTCATTAAGATTCTCCAACTTCATATGGTCTGCTCTCTCTAGCCGTGTAGGGAGTTAATAATACGGCGTTCCATACCACCAGTAGCATGACAAAGCACTACATAGAATATGGATAGTTTCAGCGACAAATTCGTGTCCTTCATCTCATTATTCCACAGTAAGCATGGGTTGTCTAACCATACTTCTAGGACCAACTCAATCCATAAAGCGTCTTCCCTATGAGGGATTTCACCATAAGGGGACCCACTTTGGAGTTCATCCCATGTTACTTCTTATCAACCATGACAAGACAATAATGGAGTCACCTTTACATCAAACAAACTTGGTTCCATTACCCCAAACCTTTGTGCTGCGAAGTTTTCTTCAAGGGTTGACATCAATGAAAACCAAGCCTTAATCAACAATATCCACCTAGAATGTGTAGGGATTTAGGACAAGCTTGAAGTGTAGAACCCACCAGGTTAAAAAATAAAAACATGTTGAACTAAAAATGGACAGAGGAGCCAGTTGGAATAAGTTGGTGACCATAATATTCACCTGGATCACATGTGATGTTAGGAGTTCATTGGTTGTACTCATTGGGATATATCCACATGAATTATCAGTACATGAGGATGGAATTCCAAGATAAGGGTTGACAATGATTCAACCTAAGAGGTGTGTCGACAAGTTCCCCCAGGATCGTATCTAACCAACACATGGAGGCCATTTTTAAACATGGAAAAAAGGTGATTGATCACCATGGAGACTCCATCACAGGATCACTAACATTACCATGCATATATCCAAGCATTTCTTGGAAATCGTGAGAGAGTGTTTGAACCATTGCAAGGTAATTAATTGAAAGAGTGTTTTCATAAGTTAAAGTTGACTATTCCAAGGTAAGAAAACAAATATGTCAACATGATTGTTCAAGAAATAACACCAACATCATATGGCCTGGAAGATGTTTTTATGGCTCATGAGCTATGCATAGGATCCCAAACAACCCTGCATGACCTCTAAAATACTCATTCACAAAATATTCCCTTTAGAGGGAATATTTGGTGAATGAGTGTAATATTAGTGATGTTATAATGTTTTTTTGCTCCATAAAAGGGTATTAGGGGCCCTAGACATGGCATGAGGAGGTACACCAATATAGGGCCTAAAATTTGATGTATTGTCTCATGGGCCCTATATATGTTCCCAAACCCACATAGGTCCTATAAAGGGAACATTTATCCCATAGATATGATATGTGCACCATTATGCATTTTTCCACTCCAATGATGAGTTTGAAGGCCCTAGTCATTGTTGGAGGATGAAAACAAATTTCTTAGGGCATGAAGTAGGATTTTAGAATTCATGGGCCATCATGCATTGGGTGTGAAACCATCACAGGGGAAATATATAATTAACCTTATCCGTTATAATCCTTGCACACTAGGGTTGTATTAGGGCCTAATATGGCCTGCATGTGAAAAATAATGTATTTTTCCTTAAATTTGATGCTTTATGGATTATTCATGATGCAAAGGGCGCTATAATATCAAATAGGCTCACAAAGGGATATGGAAAGCATCACTTAGTTAAGGATCTCTTAGGATTAATTCTGGAGGATAGATGATAGTTGTATATTAGTTATTTGATAAGACATATGTATTAATAAAATGTTTTTCATTACATGATTACAAAAAATATGAAAATGAATATTAGTAATTGTAGAGTTTACATAAAACACTAATGTCATGGGTTGCATGCGTATGTAAGAATTAAATTTTAGGAGGAAAGTATCATGTGTCACATGTTATCTAATGAGTTTTATGTCAAATTTTATTTGTCCTAAAAACATGGTGGTGGTTGGGACTGCATAAACTAATTAATTAAATTCATCATTTTCCAAATCATTTTGTGTGTTTCATTTTGACAATATTTTAAAATAGTTTACACATACTCATATTTGATGAAATTGCATGCATTTATAGATCTATTTTTATGGATTCAATATATATATATATATATATATATATATATATATATATATATATATATATATATATATATATATATATATATTGATGAATTGCATGCATTTATAGATATATTTTTTTAATTCAAAATATATATATAAAAAAATGTTTTTTAATTCAAAATATATATATAAAAAAATGTTATTGTTTCCTATTATTTTAATATTTGTTTTTGCAATAAAATTTTAACACAACCATTTTTTTAAAAGACATTTTTGCCTACAAACTAAAAAAACATATTGATTATATTAACACCTTATTAATTTTTTTTATTATTAACATAAAGTGAGATGCATTTTATTGTCTAATATGACACTTGGTGTTATCACACTAAGTTGCCTTGGGTTTTTCAGTTTGTTTCCATCTTTTCCTAAGCCTTAGATTTTAATTTTTTAAATTTCACCCCTTTTAAAATTGTGTTTTTTAGGACCCCCTTGATAAATAAAGTGTTGAGTCATGACTTATGTTTTGATCCTCATGTGAATTTTCACTTAGGAACATTTTTGTTCATGACTTAACTTTGATCCCCCCTCATGATTTGTCACTAGGATCAATCCTCTCCATGAATAGATTGATTTGACAAACCATTTTCCTCATTCATGCCCTCGTATCCATGCCTTGTTGTCCTTTTCTTACCTGTCCAATCATTTTTTGAAATGGAGCATTGCCCACTCATCAGGAGTTTTTGTAGCACCTTTCTCGTTCATCATTTTCCACCTTGAGTTATGATTACAACGTTGATGTCATCTTTCTTGTTTTCAGTGCTAGGAGTTGGTTAAAATATGCCTTCAAGATCTTGTATTTACGAGCTCTGATAACGGTTTGTGATTTTGAAAAACTCAAGATTGATGCACTGTGCAAACTCCCAGTTTTGACCAGTCGGCAACAGTGCTACTAGATCCGATGTTGAGGTAGATTCAGAGCTTAGTATGTTCATGAATTCTTCCTGAAATATCATTGAGGCTTCAAACAAATTTGTATTCCACAGGTATCCCGTGTTTCCTCCTCTGCACATAATTTTCAAATAGAGTTAGCGCTCAGATTTTTGGATTATCGGGCTTGCATAGTTGAAGGAGACCTTTCCTCACACCATTCTATCCTTGTCTCCTCTCCTTTAAAACCTATAAATTCCACTACATGTATGTCAAAGTTTGATATATCCTCCCACCATAGCTACTGAGCTCACAACATCTCAACAGTTCTATCCTCTGCATACACAATGTGCTAGTACCTAGAGGCGCTACTTAACCACACTGTGTCTCCCATGCTTCCTTTGACACTTGAGTCTAGTATTTTCTACCCATTTTCAAAGGCCAATTACAGAGTACCCTCTCATTGTCTAAGTGTTCAATACTTGCACAAATCCAAGGGAGGGATTTCCACAACCAAGTTTATCTTACTAGAAATCATTCTGGTTTAAGGGAAGTTCTTGTAAAAGTGCAGCCTTGTCCATTTGAAGCTTGAATTTAGGTCCTCCTGGTCATTACCACCCCATATCCATAAGATGCTCTCATCCTAAGCTATGGATACTCCTCAGATGAAGAAGTCACACAAGGGGGGCAAGGTAGTTAGAACTGAACCTGTGGATATGCATCTTTTTTAGACAGAGCCCATGTAAAGAGAAGTTTTTCAAAGAGTGGGATGCCTCTCTTTCTACCAGAATATGCAAAGAGGTCATCCTGAGGTGACAAGGTAGTTTTCCTTACATTTTGATGGCCGAAATACTAAGGTAGGGGATTTAGAATTTGAGGTGACTGAGGCCTCTATTTTAGCTGCAACAGGAATCCCTATCAAAGGTGAGAAATGGTTTAAATCCATGGATTTGAATGCAACCTATGCCAAAGATTTCCTTAAGCCTGAACATCAAGCTAGTGATTTGTCTAAAGGTGTTCCAAGGAATCAGTTGATTGAATAGTTCGACAAGATATTGAGGATTATTCAGAGATACTTTACATGTGAAGGGAGGTTCAACACATTATACCAGTACCATATAAGGCTTCTGCTGCATTTTACTGGTAGAATAGAAATGAATATTCCCTACTATTTTCTAAGGAGAATAGGTAAGATGTCATATAGGATTCAATCCAAGTCTAAGGATGTGGATATTAGCATCTTCCACTCTGGATTGATTAGAATGCTAGTTTCTGAAGAATTGGGTAAGAAATATATTTCATGGGAACATTTTTTTATTGCTTCTCACTTCAAGTTGGATATAGAAGCTACTCCTCAATCGCAGAAAGAAAGGCCTTTATCATCCACCAGTGCTGCTAAAGAAGGTACCAGCAAGAAGAGAAAGGGCAGAGTTCATGTTCAAGATTCATAGGTCATCAAGGAGGTCACAGGAACTGTGGAGGAAGCTTGTCATTCCCCACAGAGAGATTTTTCACCCCCTCCTCCACCAAAGTTAGAAGAAGTTCCTTCTACTACTAAAACTACAGCAAAGAAAGGGAAGAAGCTACACTTCTCCTCATCTCCTCCAGCAACCAGTACCAAGGTCAAGAAACCTTTCACAAGATCATCAGCTCCTAAATAGGTTTTTGAATAACAGACCCTACCAAAAGCCTCTATCTTAAAAACGAAGAAAGGTAAAGGCATTCAAAAGCCCGTGGAGAAGAAAGAAGAAACCCCTGTGCAAAAGAAGAAAGATAAAGGCAAAGGTATCAAGAATCTTGATGAGATAAACAAGGAAATTCCTATGTAGAAGGAAGAGGAGACCATGAAAAAACCTGTTGAGACTGCTCATGTCACTACTCCACCTGAAAGCCATACATTCAAAATATTAATCAGGAAACTTAGGGATGCTAGGAAGGAGGTGGCTCAATTGAAAAAAGAAGCGATGTCTGACAGGTTTAAGATGAAAGAACTCATGGATGGCTACAGCCACACTCTTGACCTAGCAAGGTTTGCAGCAAGAAATTCCCAGCCTCTCCATAGGAAACTCAAAAACATTTACAGGCAGAAAAAAGGATTTCAGACTCAGAAAAGGAAGCTCAAAGAAGAGTTGCAACATTTTCAAGATGAAGTGGCTCATAGGAACTTGCATGTATTGGTTGAAGCTGCTATTGAAAAGGATACACCAGCAGCCAAGGAGAGTATAGCTCCACTGAAGAATCCTGTCACTGCTAAAAGGAAGAAGCCTGTTGTGACAAAGGAGGATCCTCCTTCCCTAAGGAAGAGTGTCAGGTTACTTGTCAGGGTAACAAAGTAGCTGGTGAAAGGTGAGCCCATTTTTTAAGATGGTTCCTTTTTGTGAGGATAAACTGTTGTTGAAACACTACCTTTGCCACCTATATAGGCTTCTAAGTGCTTATTGTTCAGAGTTTTGGGCTTTTTAGGAGGAATTAACTCCTTCGGCAGTAATAGTGCAGACATTCTGTAGCACTATGGCACTACGGAATAGTCTATTTTTGGTGTTCCACTAGTTTTCTACCTATAATGTTGTCGAAACACCTAAAGATAATGGTGATTCTACTACTGAAGGTTGCTACTCATTCTACACATGTCCAAGTGGAGGTGCTGTGTGTTTTGATGGTGCTACGTAAAATTTGCACAGAGACACACAGCGGGCGCTACCTAAATTCACTACCGAATTTCTGGCACAGACATAATTTGCACAGAGACGCACCAGAGTGGCGCTGCCGAAATTCGCTACCTAAATTTCCGTAGAGACTGAAGTCTGCACAGAGGATACAAATATTTAGCGCTACCTATTTTGTTACCTGTCTAGTTTGAGGTTGCGCTACAAAGTCTCATGAAATTTGGTGAAGACATTACAAAGTGCGCTACTCAGAATGCTACCCAAAGATGCTACCAACAAATACTAGGAATCCAGGAGGGTCGAGCTAACAAATTTTGGATAGCTGATGATGGAGAGAATTACAGAAACAACATTTGGCAGCATGATGACAACCACATGCCCTTGAAAGACACATGGCAAACAAGGAATTGTGCACCAAAGGGGGATCAAGTTAGTTTGAAGATTGGTTGGATTAGTCACCAACACTTTCCTATTTTATAGCATAGGTTGTTAGTCAAGTTGTTAGATGAAATCAATTCTTAGATATTTTCATGGGAAGAAGGCCAGCTCACACCTCCAGTTGTTGCCTCCCTCTTTGTTATAAATAGATAGATTAAATGCTTTAGTAGGTTCGAATGGTTGATCAAGGCTCCCTCATACTGTAATATTTTGATGAAGTTACTGTGAACTGGTTATGTACTTGACTAAAGATATCTTGGTTAATAAAAATCATCTTCTCTTTCCAACTTATTTTCTTCTCATGCTAAAGTGTTCATGCTTTGAATGGTTCACATGAATGGTTGTGGTGATATTATGGTGTATGTTTGATTATTATATTATCATAATGTTTCTTTAGTGTCCTTAAGTTCTGAACTCAAAAATATCTTGTGTTAAGAATCTTTCTTCCTTAGGTTGTTTGTAGACTTGATGTTTACAGCAACCCCTACATTCCTCCCATTGAAGTCTTCCCTCTGTTCATACTTACTCCCAATTACTGATTGAATTTATCCAAGACCTTGATTACTCGTTCATGCTAGCCCTAATTTCTGAGTTGGAACATTATCATCTTGAGTCTTAACAATTTGACCCCACAAAAATCTTTTACATTCACATATAACCTGATGGGTACTGGGCTTTCCTTCCAAGCAATCTAAAGGTGATTCCTAGTGCTAACACTTGGCATAAGTCATAATAATATAATATTTGGAAAAAAAACCATCCCAATATGCAAGATATTTGTACTATCACTACTCATAAATATAACAATTATAAATGTAATTATGAACAATCATTATAATGTTATCAATAAAATAAATGAGAAAATAGCATTTCATAAAAGTAATTTTTCTTTGTAAACATGTTTAATCAACATATTGTATCATGCTAGAAATTAAAAAATTCACCTTGAAGAAGAATTTAACATTATATGGCATTAATAGTTATAAGTTTTCGCAATTACAATCCAAAGTAAACAATTTCATACAACTAAAGTTAAACATTATATGGAAAATCTAAATTCTAATGAGTGATACATCTTAAATTTAATTTAAAAAGAAATAAATCATTAGTGTACTTATTATACATTTTATAAATCGAACAACAACAACATCAACATGATTTGAAAAAACACAATATACATGTGTGATATACTTTTTATAGTGCATCAGTGTGATTGAAAGCGCACTGGAGCATTTGTTTTACATAAAAATGCATCGAAAAACAATTTAATTGACAAAGTACATATGAAACTTCCACAATTAAAGTTTTGTGGAGGTTGAAACTTGCGAAGGAAATCACTCTTCGGTGCCTCTCATAATTTAGTGCATGGAATCGATCCTCTACCACTTAGTCAGTGCTCTATCTCACATCTCCTCCTCCACAAGCTGCTTGACTTCTCCAAGATACCATCCTCTTCATTCTTGTAGCCATAATATGAATTGGTGTCAATTCGCTTGTAGATCACATACCTACACCTCCTCTTTTTCTCCTCAAGTGGGATTATCAAATAGCTCTTTGAGGATTGGGAGGGATTTCATAGCCCTGAATTATCTATAATCGGGGCCCTTTCTAATGGAACTGGGCACATCAACTTCGCTCCCTTCCAAATATATCATCTTGGCACCTACTTTGGCATAATTAGGACTACCAAGCTCTATGATTGGAGCTTCCCAATGCCCCTTTTCCCTGTTCATAAAGAAAGGACCATGGTGGATGTCTTAATTATAACACTTTGTCAATATAAAAAATGACCTAAGCTCCATATTGTATATTTAATAGAAGTTAAGAAGCACATTTGGAAAAACAACAAATGATCCATAAACTTTGTTAGCGTGCCTTATCACTAAATATTAAGCATTTCCTTAGCCTCGGCCTACTCCTCCATGAGATCCTCACCCGTGTACTTACTAATAAGCTCATCATGTTTCTTATTCTCCACAACCATGAACTCGATCATTTTCTCATACAGAAGGGGCACATAGGAAACAAACTCTCACTCTCTCTGTTGTTGATTTCCCTTGTCCTGCTCTCACATTTATTCTACCACATCCTCATATTCCTTGAATATAACCAGCTTAATGGAAACAACCTCATTTCTCATAATCACCAACCTATCCTCCCTCTAGATAGACTCAATCCTCTGCCACTCCCTCAATGCTTTGGCTTGCATCTCTTCCTTCACAGGCCGCTCGAATTTCTCCAAGATATTGTTCTCATCATCCATTCACCATATATCGCATACCTAGACCTCTTCGGGGGGATTATCGAGTATCTCTTTGACATTGGGGAGGAATTTTGTAAATGTGTTGAACCTGCAAAAAATAGATCTAGCTAGAAAATACCACACACATTTGCAGAGAGAAATTGAGAAAGAAGAAGCAAGAGAGAAAGAATTGAAGAATTCTCATTAACCGTAATGAATAATGAATAATTTACACATGATATACTTTTTATAACTCAACCAATGCGTACTTGAGGTGAATCAAATGCGCCATAGCAATGGTATAGAGTGATTTGGACACACAGAAGAAGTTACGGGAGTGAACTGCCACCTAGTCTAGTCTCTCGGGCAATTACGAGAGTGAACTGCCACCTAGCTGAGTTAAATAGTCTACCAGTCTTCAGTTAACTAACTGAAACAGAGTGAAGTGAGGAGGATATCAGGGAATCATGGGTAATGCACTAGTCTGGTGATGATACCAAGGATAATGCACATTAGCTGGTGATGATCCCAATGTTGCATGGTGACAAAACCAATGCAGCATCTAAACTCCACTCAACTAGTCAAACTGAAGTGAAAAATGAAGAGAATATTCTTCCTAAACTTTAGAAGACTAGATAAAGACTAATAAACATAGGAAAAACCTTAGAAAAAATAAATCCTAGGTGTGTGTGAAGTAACTCCAACAAATTTCCTAGCCACACTTGTAAAATTGATTGTTGGAATATGGCATGTTACAATCTTCCAACAACCAATTATACAAGTGCAGCTAGGAAATTCCTCCCCAATGTCAAAGAGATATTTGATAAGCCCCGCGATGAAAATAAGAGGAGGTCTATGTATGCTATATACAAGAAAATTAACACCAGTTATTATGGTGACAGGGATGATGAGAATGATATCTTGGAGAAAGTCGAGCATCCCACGGAGGAGGAGATGCAGGCTAGAGTGTTGAGGGAGTGGAAGAGGATCAAGTCTATCTAGAGGTAGGTCAGGTTGATGATCAAGAATTGGGTTGTTGTTTCCATTAATCCGGTCATGTTCAAGGAAGATGACGATGTGGTGGAAGAAATGGGAAAGGAGGACAAGGGAAACCATCAACAAAGAGAGAGATATTTTATTTCCCATGTTCCCCTTCTGGATGAGAAAGTGATCAAGCGCATTGTTGTGGAGAAGAAGAAACATTATGACATTATTAGAAAGTACAAAGGTGAGGATCTCATGGAGGAGAATGTCGAGGCCAAGGAAATTCTTAATATTATGTTGACAAAGATTATGGAACATCGTTTGTTTTTCCAAATGTGTTTCTTAACTTCTATTAAATATACAATATGGAGCTTATGTCATTCTTGAGGATGACACAGTATTATAATTAATATATCCACCAAGGTCCTTTCGTGTTGAATAGGGAAAAGGGGCACTAGGAATCTCCAATCGTAGAGCTTGGTAGTCCTAATTATGTCAAAGTAGGGGCCAAGATGACAAACTTTGAAGTGAACAAATTTGATGTGCTTGGTGCCACCAAAAAGGGCCCTGGTTATAGATAATTTAGGGCTACAAAATTCCTCCCCATCCTCAAAGACCTATTCGATAATGCCCCTCAAGGAAAAAAAGAGGAGGTGTAGGTATGCGATCTACAAGTGAATTGACACAAATTCATATTATGGTTACATAATGATGAGGAAAGTATCTTGGAGAAGTTGAGCAGCCTGCGAAGGAGGAGATGTGAGGCAGAGAACTGAGTAAGTGGAACATTATCAATTCCATGTAATAAATTATGAGAGGCACCAAAGAGTGACCTATTGTTTTTCCTCTGCAATACAAAACCTCCACAAAATTTAACTTTGGAGGATTGCATATGTAGCTTGTGAATTAAATTGTTTTTCTTTTGGTTTTTGTTGTTTCCACTATGCTTGGAGTCGTCATCATATATGATTCACATAAAATCCTTTTTAGGCACACACATATATATAAAAGATATTTAAAATATAAAACAAAAAACATATACAACTAATTTGTATTTATCAAAAAATGAAATTAGTTTCTTTTTGCAAAAGAAAGTGAAAAATTAACCGATGCTATTAACAAAAACATACACATCACTTCTGGTGCTCCCTATTAGACATAAGCCACCAAACATAGGTGTATTAAATATAATGCACCAGTGCGTCATTGTGATTCAAGCACTGATATATATAGTGGTACATTGTGATATATAGCACACTGGTTAAGGGTTGTCATACAAAACGACTTGTGATGCCATTTCACATATGAACTGTGTAACTTGGGGCATTTGGTTCTACGAAACGCACCATTGTAGTAGAACTTGTTAATGTTAAACCAAGCGGTGTGCTTTGTTATATTAAATGCATTGACTCTCTATATTCCTTCTAGCACTAGACGCTTTTAACCAGTGAGTTATCTTTTCTTGACACACTATTAACGGGTGCATTTAAAAAGATGCACCATAATGATAATTTTTAAAATATTTTTCCTAGTACAACTCAATTAACCGCACCAATGCATTTCATTGAATGTAACGCACCGACGCTCCTTTTTATCCTTGCATGTGTTGATAATGGTGTGTTTTTATTATAACACACCGATAACAAGGTATCCCATTAAAGGAATCGATATGGTAAATTTTTTTGTATTTTTCTCATACTGTTTTAGTACACATCACTGGTGTGTTTTATTTATTTGATGAACCATGGAGGAATTTTTTTTTCAAAAACTTGGTGGTGTGTTCGATTAATATAATGCACTGGTGTATTTATCTCAATTGGTGCACTTCCTAGCATCTTAGCAGTGATTACCATAAGATGCACTGAGATGATGATTTGTGAAAATTTGGCCTGGTGTCATGCTCTTTACATTATCAATGCATAGTTTGTATCTAGACGCACCGACAGGTGAAATTGTTTTATATCAACCTAAGCGGTGTGATGTGTTAATATAAATGCACCAGTGCTACCATATTGTTGGAGCACCAATGTTTTGTTTAACATTTCATTATGTTATCGAGAGCAACGATTATGGGGAGTCCCTGGAAACTCCATAGCGCATTGGAGCACTTGGTGAACATAAATGCACCACGAACCCATTTTTTATGAAATGTGTCCACAGTGGTGTGCTTTGGCTAATTGACAATATTTGTGTGTTAAAGTTTATAGAGCATCGACTTGAAGTTTAATATGGTGTCGTATAGTATAACGTACATGTGCGGTTTCTTTCAGTATGTGCATCGCTATGTTATATTGATTCATTGTAAATTAAGCAGTTTGATTTGTTACTAGGAATGCACTGATGTGACTGTGTTACTGAAGCACATTCGTTTTGTTTAACGGTTATTTGTGAATAGTAGAGCATTGGACATGGGGCATCAAAGGAAACACCCTGCAATGCCAAATCGGTCAATATATGTTTCAGTGCGGCTCTGTTAATTGCACTAGTGCATTTGTTTAAAATGGTTGCACCGCTCAGTTATATTTCATGTGTCATTTTTTTATGGTGTTCTTGGTTAAATGGAATGCTTCGGTGCCTCTCAGTTCGAAAAGCACTGTCACATTATTTACCAGGCATTGTCCTTTATAACACATCAGATTCGAGTAATTTAAGTGGAATAACCTCTTAATGTAAAACTTGGATGCACCAGCGATGGTACTTACTGTGAAGTTAGCAGAGGACGCACCATGCCATGGTGAGCTAAATTGAAGTGGTGCACCCTGTGGAGATGGAATAAAAATGAAAAAATTCCCAAATTTCAAGCTAAATTCAAATTTTAAACTTATGAAAATGAAAATGGGAAGGTAATAAAAAAATTACTTGGACTCTTATGTTCTGAGGAGGCATGGTTCCACTGTTGAGAGGAAATGAAAATTCATGGTAATTTCCAAAAAATGGAAATGTTTGGAATATTGACCGATGGAGCTATCCAAATCACCGAGAAGCACCGGAAATAGGGTGTCTGTGAAAATAGAGTAAGCATCGGTGCTTTATTAAGAGATTAGAAGCACTAGATGAGGTGTCACAATGAAAATCGTTCTGGTAATTTATTTTTATTTACCCATAATGTGGTGCGCCATCAAACATTATGTACACAACAATACATAATATTCAATGGTATCGGTGTGCTTTGATCGATGCTTGATATTTTTTTGTAACTTATGATGGTGTGTTTGAACATCTATGTGCCGATGCTTTATGTTTTAGTTGAGTGATATGTATTTAAGGGCAGAACAAACTGATTAATAGACCGAGGACAATAAACACAGAGATATGGAGAACAACACAGATATCCAGTGAACAATATCTTCTATTGAATAAATGAAATAGGTTGAAACTGTAAAACTGCAGAACTGAAACAACTTGCTCGAATGGTGGTAGCTATCTCTGAGAAGAGATGTGGCTGCTACGCACATCTTTCTGAGAAGAATGATTACAATGAGGCTCCATAGGCCTTTTTAACATTACTTATGAATTCCAAAACCATAGACATCCAAAAACCTAACCCTAGGAGATGAAACGCCAAAAGTTATATGGGCCCCTATGGGTAAGTTGGTACCTCAACTTCCCGGGGTAGTAAATTTTGCATACGACATCCGTTTTAGGCACGTGATAGCTCATTGGAAAGGTCTTTTAGAGAACTATGCCTATGCCATCAAAATATGACTCTATCTATAATTTGACTATGGAGAGCCAACAAAACACTATTTAGGGCCCCAAAACGGCCCTGGAAGTATAGAAAGATGTGCTAACATGAAAACATACAAAATAAGACAGTTGGATTAGGCGGGAGGCCACCAGTATCCACCTGGAAGATGTGTAGGGCTTCAGACAGCCCCAAAAGTGTAGAACCCACAATTACAAAGAAGTACCGAATAATGTAATGAACTAAAGTTGTCAAGAGGAGACAGTTGGAATAGGTGGGTGGCCACCAATATCCACCTGGATGATTGAGAACCAAGGAGGATGTACTGTATAGGTGCATTGAAAAAAATTGTTTGCAAAAAACTTTTGATCGCTCACTTCTTCTAACAACCTTTTCGATGAATAGTGACAGTGTGTTTGAACATTTAGCACCATTGCAATATATTTCATTTCGCACCAGTGCATATAATCCTGAAAGAAACAATGAAAAAAAGCCTCCGTAAAAACCTTCAGCCACTCGCGTCCACTATAAATAGATATGGGATAATGTTTTCAAGGAGGTTCCGTAAAAACCTTTGCAAGAAGGTGTTCTCGTTGTAGTGACCGCCTTTCCCACATCACGTCAATCAAACCAGATGGGCGTCAAGGAAAAGTGACGTACCCACCACCTTCCCTTGCATTCTTTCATCTAAACATGTGTCCACTTTTTTCACATCGGGCTCCGGTCTAGCCACATGGGCTAGGTATGTCCTACTAGCATACCCCCCCATCCGAGAATATTTTTATTTATGATTAATATAGAGATTTTTTTTTATTATTAATTGAGTGTTGATTCTACTAATTGTATATTTTTTTATTTTTTTTTAATTATATTACCATAAAGAATTAGAGGAAACCCTAATCTGAAAATATTTGTTTGTTTTGACTATTTAAATAAGACAATCAACATTGCTAAAATTGAAACAAATTCTCGGTAGCGTTGGTCAATTCCTAAAGAATTTGGGTTGAAAAGGGAAAACACTTTTTCAAAATATTTTTTAAAATACTAACATTCCTAATCTTTTAACTCATTTAAACCATGGTGATTTAGGGACGCTTCTCTTAAAGTTTTTTGAGTTTAGAAATAAAATTGTAAAATAAATCAACTAATTATTTATCTTTCTTAAGGACATTACCCATCACCACTATAATCATAATAGTTAAATATAATTATATTATTTACTAATTTATATTTATGTAAGAAAATAATTCTTATTTATAATCAATTTATTGAAACATTTTATTGTTATTAAGTGAGTGTTAATTAAAAGAAAAATAAGCTCACTTATAATTACAATAATATATGTGAGTTTAACACATTATTTATGAGAAAATAATTTGAATGAGGCACTTCCTCGTGTGCCTCACCCACGTCCAACTCTATTGGACAACTCTTTGAACAAGGTAGGCTTGGAGTACCCTCATATTTGACTTGTTATGTAGGCTTCTTACTAGTAGGTGAAACCTTAAAACAGATACCATAATGAGATTGACAGAGAAGCTTGAATTTATTTTCCAGGATGAAAATTGCATGGAGAAGTTCCACCTTCTCCCTCCTGGACCTGCTAGACCATGGCTTTCACAATCCAATATGTCTCGACAATCTTAAAATATTTTGTCTCCATCTAGTCCTATACTTCCTCTAGAATTTCTTTCTCTAACATGTCTAGTGTTGGATTACTGAGAGGGGGGGTGAATCAGTAATAGAGAAATTTAATCCCTTTTAACCATATAATCCAAGTGCTATATCAATGAAGCATTATTATCCAATAACTGCAGAGTAAATAAG
>SNQJ01S0030617.1:172260-195249 GCA_010110895.2 Picea sitchensis | reverse complement strand
ACCCAAGTTTGTTTGATGTAAAGATGACTCATTATTGTCTTGTCATGGTTGATAAGAAGTACAGATGGATGAACTCCAAAGTGGTCCCCTTATGGTGAAATCCCTCACGGGAAGACGCTTTACAGATTGAGTTATCCTAGAAGTATGGCTAGAGAAACCATGCTTAATTACGAAATAATGAGATGAAGGACAATGAATTTTTCAGTGAAACTATCCTATATGCATAGTGCTTGTCATGCCATTTTGGGTGGTATGTGTAATGTCACATAACTCCTCACGATTAGAGAGTTATGAACATATGAAGTTGGAGAACCCTCATGAGTCTTACGGAAGCCCCCAAGAGTCAAAGTGTCTTGCAAAAGAAATTATTTTAAATGGAGAAGCCCTAAAATAAGGAAAGTGTAAGGCTACATGAAGATATAAATAAGAGGCAAAGCTCACTCATTAATGACACACTTGTACATATTGTATATCTATTTTCTTGTGTAAAGCTTATTGTAAATACTTGTGGATACATTTGAAGTGGCGAACGTTTGAGGTAGCATGAAGGGTTGACGGAGAAATTCTGGGAATTACAGTGAATACAAAAATCCCTATTTTCTGAGGCATACGCGTGTTGTCTGTGTATAGGGTGAGTACATGTACATGGGCTGTATGTGAATAGGGTGCATACATACGCGGGCTGGCTGTGTATAGGGTATGTACATGTACGTGGGATGTCTGTGAATAGGGTGCATATGTATGCGGGATGGCTGTGTATAGGGTGAGTACATGTTGATAAATCCATGGAAACTTGAGAAGATGAAGATGTGGAGGTTCTAGATTATGAGATAAATCTCCCGGGAAGGTCTAAAGTGCTCAGATACATCAGATCCATTCATTGGTTCAAAAGGTATGTCGTATTTCTATGAATAGTTGGATTTTGATGTATGCATGAGGAATGGCAATGGAGATTTGAGGATTCTCCCTAGAGAGACTAGTAGCTACATGGGATCTTCTGTATAAGTCAGATATACATAAATACAGTGCTGGTATGTTCGTCATTGATACTTCTTGTGAGGCACATCTTGTATTTCTTGGCATATGGCTAAGGGTTTCTATGGTACATGGTTGAGATCTTGTATTTGTGTAGTAGTTGATGTATTGAGAGGCTGAATATCAGAAAGGATTTGATGACTAAGATCATGTGAGGGATATTATACTTTTTCATGATTACACACACCTATGTGGCACATGACTAGAGAGAGACATATTTGTCTTGATTAAAGATTATGTATGAGGATGCATGCACAGGGTACAGTTACAGTCTGGATACAGTGACAGGTTACAAATCTATGTGAAAGAAGTTATAGAGGGTCATAAGTTTTCAAAAAAAAGGAAACCTTAGTTTAGAAGACATACACAGGATGCATAATAGTTAGGTGGTGTACATACGCGGGATGCATAACATATAGGGCATGTACATATGCAGGATGCAACACTACAAGTCGCATACCTATTGTATTTTTGTTGATACATGTTCAATTCATTTATAGATTGATTAGAGGATAGTTGTACAGGTTGGATACAGGTCAGTGGTATAGGTTGATATAGTTGTATAGTGGTATATCTCACAGTGATAGTGTGACAATGGTTCCATCATTCTACTTATACTTCAGGGCGGTTGGTCGGGGAAAGGATAGGTGGTTGTAGCCACCTTCTGATTTTAGCTGGAGAACATAGGGGGTTGTATCCAGATAATTGGGGAGTTGGAGCTTCCCTCAGGTTGTAGCCTGAGAAACTAGGGGGTTGGAGGCTCCTTCGAGTTGCAGCTGGAAAACAAAGGAAGTTGGTGCTTCCAATGAATGTAATTCTTCAAGACATATAAGAAAAAACATTCAGTGGTTTTCTCCCACTTTGGGTTTCCATGTAAAACACTGGTGTACTGTGTATGTGTGTGATTGTTCATTTCTTATTACTCATTATTGGATAATAATTCTACATTGATATAACACTTGGATTATTTGGATAAAAAGGATTATAATTATGCTATCACTGATTCAACCCCCCTCTCAGTAATCCAACAGATACTGGTGCCCTCTCACCTAATCCAACTGACTTATTTTGTATGTTTTCATGTCAAAACATCTTGTTGTACTTCCAGGGCCATTTTGGAGCCCTAAATAGTGTTATTTTGGCTCGCCACAGTCAAACTGTAGATGGAGTTAGATTTTGATGGCATAATGTATAGTTATCTGAAAGACCTTTCCAATGGTCTATCAAGCGCCTAAAATGGGGGTTGTATGTAAACGTTACGAACCCGAGAAGTTGAGGTACCAACTTACCCATAGGGGTCCACATGAATTTTGGTGTTTCACCTCCTAGGGTTAGGTTTTTTGATGTCTAGGGTTTTGGAATTCATGAGTAATATCAAAAAGTCCTCTAGAGCCTCATTGTAATCATTTTTCTCAGATGAATGTTCATAGAAGCCACATCTCTTCTCAGAGATAGATACCACCATTCGAACAAGTGTTTCAGTTCTGCAGTTTTACAATTTCAACCTATTTCATTTATTCAATAGAAGATATTGTTCATTGGATATTTGTGTTGTCCTTCATATCTCTATGTTTATTGTATTCGGTCTATTAATAATTTCGTTCCACTCCTAAATCCATATCAGTGGTATCAGGGTGGTTTGCTCTTCATTTATTTTTCTTCGTGCATGTCCCCGAAAGTATCTGGGTACAAGAAGTTGGGACTCGAACCAATCAATTCGTTGCAAGATTAGTCACGACGATCCCAAAAACAACCCACGGGGGACAAAAATAAAGATGATGGAGCAGGAGATCCTATTAAAATGTTTCTTGAGGAATCCGTCACATGACAAAGGAACGAAATGATGGACAAATTTGTGCAGATCCTTCGATGACTACCCATAGGAGAAGCATCTTCATCAAGCGGTCACACAACCCCCTTCAAGGTACACATAAATTTTGATATTCCATTATTTGAAGGACTGATAGATGCATATGTTGTAGATAAATGGTTGAATCTTCTCGAAGGTTATTTTTCGGTCCACAATTTTTCCGATAGGGAAAATATTAGTTTTTCACTTCTCAAGGTCATCCCCGATGTTAAGGACTGGTGGGATACTTACTTTGAACAAAGGGTTGTAGAGGAATCTGCAATATTTGTGGTTCCCCCTACATGGGATTCCTTCCGAGACACCATTAAAAAGCAATACTACCCTCCTGGAAGCTATGAGGACCAGTACACTAGATGGACCACCCTGCGTCAGGAAAGGGACCAGACATTACCGTATTTCACCAATATTTTCCATACCATGTGCACAAAATTAGGTATCTATGACTTTGAGAGACATCTGGTGCTCAAATACCATGGTTGTTTTCATAGATACATTCAAATAGAAATGGAGTTTCTGTACATCGCCTCATTGGGCATGAATTATAGATACGCTATCAATATTGAGTAGAAATTTAAGCAGAAGAGGCGAGAGTTTAGATCTGCAAACTCCTCATTGCCGAAGTAGGGAAAATGCGGCTCCAACCCACACAACAAGGGACTAAGCCAAGATGGCCACTCTTAGGAAAAACAGTCCAATCCATGAAACAAGAAGGGCAATGAGAAGACGAAGAAGGACACGGGAAAATGGTGTGAGTACCATAAAATCCCTTAGCACAACACTGAAGAATGTTTCTCCAAGAAGTCACTCATGGATGAGATGAAGGCTTCCGATTCAGAGGCCGATTCTGATTCTGAATCAAATCTAGAAGGAGGGAGGAGGATTATCTATGTTGAACCCAGTTGTTGCGCCTCTTTTGTCATGTAAATGAGCAAAACAGAGGTGCTTACAAGCCTAGTTGGGTTAGCTAGGCAAGACAACAATGAATGCAAGAGTTAGAAACATCAAGCATGTGACATAAAAAAAAGACTAATCGAAGAACAATAAAAATAATTAAACTAGAGTGCATAAGGACATTAAAACAAGAAATAAGCAAGACTCATGTCACCAATGGAAAGGATTGTATTAGTGAAAAGAAAACACCAAAGAGAAAGGGAGAATTTGGGTCCCCTCTTCCTCCAAGGGAGAGCTCTTGAACCCCCAATATTGAGCTCTTCTTACAACTAGCAAATTTGAAAGAAATGGTGAAAGAATCCCAAGCTCATTCACTCAAGAGGTGATGTGAATAGCTCAAATGAAATTATGCTTGTATGCTCTTGACAAGGAAAGAGGATCCTCCAAGAGAATATAGGCAGCATAAAAATACAAATGAATTCCTTGAAAATGTAGTGCACCCATGGACTCTTTTTATAGCATAACTTTGAGGCATTATTCAACCAGCTTTTAGTGTGAACAAGGGGCCATTTAGGGCACCCTTAGGTCTTTGACCAACCACCCAGCCAGATTCAGCTGAGATTTGGATGTCAAATCGACTTGGAAGATGAAACATAAGTGGGTGGGAGGCCGACCAATATCATAAATGCATCGTTTTGAGTGATGCGTAGTTTTTTACATCCACGGTCGCGCATAGTGTGCATGTGTTCTTTTCCTTCGTTTCTGAATGGCGCATGTGCACGCGCTCCTTGTGTAGTCTTAGCGCATGCTAATTTTATTGCTGGCTGTATAGTTTTGGAACTTTTGGAAATGCATTTTTGGTCTATGGGTGAACTAATAGCTATTTGAAGATGCTGGATTCCTGTAACCATTTGTGAATGAAATTTTAGTGATAACAGATGCCCCCTGATGGATGAGGTTAGGAGCATACGTATAGCCAAAATTCATCAATGTTTCTTCTACTAAGAGTGCCATTCTAAGAAAGAGCGATAATGAGAGTATCAAGAGAGACCCGTTGGAGGGAGAGGGGAACCTGTAGGACCCAACCTTTCACAAGGTGTAAAAATAAATTGTGTACAAATGAGGCGGGCATGCCCCATGCTCATGTTATGTAACTCAAAAATGTGTAGTACAATAACTGAAGCTGTGTGTTGGTGTAGATAACCGAAATGCCCTCAGGGGAATTTTAAAAAGAGAAGAGGACATTTATGATGGTGAATAAACTCTAAAAAGAGGTGATGACACTTAGAGGAAGTATCAAGGATTCACAGGCATTGATGGCCTAACAAATTTTAAAGGTCTTTGGCAAATATAAAAAAAAAACAACTGCACTAGTCGCAAAGTAAGACCCACCGCAACATGAGAAAGTGTTGAAGTTGAATGTGGTGGGGGTAAATGACATCAGAGAGCAATGATGGTTCTCTCTGTGTCGTCCAATACTCCTCATTGTAAAGGTAATGAGAGTCAAGATACTGTCGCCCTGCTGGAAATTGTGTTGATGTTGATAGAAAGGGAGACCCGACTTCGAGAAGAGGAGGGCTTCATGAAATCCACTTGGACAAAATCAGGAACTGATGAGTAACATGGATAAAGTCTAGGAGTAGTGAGAGTCAAGACTGCCTTAGGTTGGGGAGAGATGTAAAGTGGCAACAACCATGAAACTGACTCTAGTGTCAGGGGGACAACTAGATGAGGGTAAATTGTGTCATAGGTGCGACATAATGGATAAACACAGAGATCAAAAAGGTGTATGGGCTGTAGGATACTTGGGGTTTATGGATAATGTCATTGATGCTAGGAAGTGAAAAAATTCCCCAAGCAAGGGAGACAAGGGTTTCTTTTCCGGGAAAAGGAAGGTTGCTAAAGGCGAAAACAAAAAGCTATGAAAATGTGAAAAAAGGGTTTGTACAATTACCAAAAGAAAAAAAAAAAATTTGGGATAACTATGCAGATACAGAAACGGGTGCCCCAGTGTCAGATGGATTGACTTGAGAATAGCACAAGTTGCTTAAAAATTTAAGTGGAGGGTTGGGGCCCCATAGGCGGGTTTCTGTATTAGGGAAATGTATGGGGGACAATATGCAGATGGGAAAATGATGGTGGATGATATGGATGGTGAATGATATTGTGGAAGTGTAGTCAACATAGAACCATGATGAGGTAACCTGGGAGTCCATTGGGTAAGTTAGCAAAATGAGGAGAAGGAGTATGTGGCTGATTCTTAAAAAATGCATAAGACTAATGGGACTCCCATCTCTAAAGGGTAAAAGTAGCATGAGTGTCGAAATGCCAAGGAGGACTATGAATGGAACAACTCATGTGGGGAAGAGTGCTACCAGGTGATAGTACCAAAGTGCACTGGAGGTGATGCTACTGCAGAGCTGGATATATGAACCCTACAGGTAAATGTCATAGGGTGTTACTGGATATGAAAATGATATTTGGAGGGAATGAATGCATGCCAGCATCGATGATATACCTGAAAGGGTAGCACAGATGGAGGATGACCAAGTACCTGCACACATGAAAACCGAATACTCGACATGAACAATATATGAAGATAAAGAACATTTAACAGTTATTCAACAAGATGTGAATGTGAGCATGCATACCTGAGTGTGAGGATGATAAAAAAAATGCTCCCCAGGGGGCGAGAGTGGAAATTGGCCCAGAGAATATGATTGTGTAGGTGGCAGGCTTCTAGTAGAGATGGGAATTTGTTGGTGGGGTGTCTGTATTTCTCTCATAATGCATAAGGAGTTTGGACACGTGGGGGTAAAGGAGCAGTGGGCTCTTTATTCTTTCGTCTACCCCCAATGGTAGCAGTGGTGCTAGTGGGTGGGGGTGCTGGTGGTGTTGTGGGAGTAGGTACTGGAATCTGCATCAGGGTTCCTTCGGTTTGAGGAGGGAGGGATGGTTGAGTAACCATGGTTGGTGGATGTAGATACCATACTGGGATTTCCAGTACCATATTGGGAAGGGTAAGCGTTGTGGCTACTTGGAAAGCTTATACGCCTGGTGGAGGGTAAAAGAAGGGGATTTGAGTAAGGGCTTGGGGGATTGTTTCCCAAACCAGGATGTGACCTTGGGGTAAGGTGAAATCAGGAACATGTGAAGCTGGAGGGTTTTTAGGTAATTTCTAAGGAAGAATCTCTGTGAATAGTGGGACGTCAGGCATAAGAGAGGCCTCATTTGGAGGAAGGGTATCTCCAATTTCAGTTCCATTGGATGAGATGACACATACCTGTGTGAGAGGATGGATGAGAGGTGGTTCTCCATGGCATGTCCCTAGCAAGGATGAGTCTTTGAAAATTCTAGGGCCCATCTCGATGAGTGGGTAAGTATCAGGATTAGTGTGGACAAAAGGAAGGATGTTATCGATGTTGGCAGAAGGGGTAGGATCATAATGTGAAACCCGATTGATGGTAATGATCTTCTCGTTATGGGGGAACATCATGGTTCAAAACACGGAAGAGGAAACTGTTTTCATAGCATACATGTAGCTACGATCGGACAAGATATTGTAATCGAGTGGGGCATCGATAACCTCAATGTCAATAAGAATGGTTTTTCCCCTGAGTTCAACGGGGACATTATGGAAGAGCCCTTCGGGGGAAGATGGTCATTCGTCATAAGATCTTAAGGTAATGGAAGATGGTATGAGTTCAGGGGAACCCAATTTCTACCATACGGATTTGGACATTATGCATGTGGATGCACCTTCATCAATGATGCATCGATGAACTGTAATGTTCCATATTTTAATCGCTATTTGAAAAGCGATAAGAGTGAGGAGACGAGGTTCTTTTCCATTGAGATCAAATGTGATGAGTCAGGTATTAGTAGGGTCGACTTCCCCCAGGGCATAAAGTAATGATTTTCGCTGAGTGGACAAGTTTGAAGGACTTCTAAGACTGACATGGCAACAGGTGATTGAGCTAAGTCATCAACCAGACTGTAATTATGAGCCACCCTAGCCTAAGGGTTGTGGACATTCCTGCATAATGGGATGCGAGGAATACGAAGGGGTGTTTTAGTATTAGGGTGAGGAGTCATCAAAGGGGGTCTAGATGTGACTAGGGGTGCTTACGAGGTGGTGGGAGCAGAATCCGGGGGTGCGTTGTATTGATGATTGCATGTTTTTAGAAGGACTTCTTCCTCACTAGTGAGGAGGATAGTGCGATCTGTAGGATTGCCTAGATTGGGATACTATCCCATCTGTGGTGGGGCATGCTGCATTTCTTGTTGGGTGTTCATCACTCCTTGGTGCGGAATGGGATTTTGTAGCACGACTGGGGGTGGATGTTGCACATATTGCTGTGGGGCCTGCTATGGGGTAGGTGGTGCTGGAGGACGTGGTCCATTCACAGATTCTTTCATCCATTTAAAGTCGACGATTTGGGGGCAATGGTGAGTATAGTGACCAAAATCACTGCAAAGGGAACAAGGGAAGTTGGTCCGAAGCTTGTTGTTATTTTTCCCTTGGCGATTTTTATTATTGCCCCCTTGAGGGTTCTAGTTCCCTGGGTTTTGGTTTCCCCCAACAAGTTAGTTTTGTTGGGGGTGATTCCCTCCTTGCCATGGATTATTATTATTCTGGTTTTTTCCTTTCTTTTTGGCATTATTCGACTAATGGGTTGGATTTTCCGTATTCAGTTGATCAAAATTTTGATATTGCTGAATGGCAGAGGGTTGAACAAAATTAACCCCAATGTGTGGGTGTCCTTGTGGTGGATCTATGGGCTATGGAGGGACAGGAAATGGAAAGCATGGATTATGTTGTGGTAATGATCCGTAAGGTACATAGGAAGGCATATCACTTTCACTAGTACTTAGGGTATAAGATGAGGTAGAGGGAGTACCAGAACTTGGTTGGATAGGTGGGTGTATTGTGGGTACCGACGGTGGCCCACTGATGGGTGGAGGAAGGGAAACAAGGTATGGTTGTTGATAAGGGGGCAGAGGATAATAAGAGATTCCTCCATATACCGACAGGTATTGAGGTGTGCCATACATAGGTGATTGTTGGGATTGGGATTGTGGTGTGTGGTGTTACCAATCAATTCATCTGCTGAGTGAGACATCCCAAGTTTGTCTTGGCCAAATGACACTGGTCTCGGGAGATCAGGTAGTACTGTGTACAAGTATCTTTATTGTGAATAGATGAGGTCATATTGTTGAGCCTTGCTAATGGCTTCTTCTTCTAATTGGGGTAAGGTGGAAGCCACATATTTACCAAGGAGAGAGACAAGTGATCTGAGAAACCAATCGAGGCATTGTTGTTTGGTAGTTTCTGCTTTGCACAAACTACGTCGTCGACGCCACTCGTGAATGTGATTAGCGATATGTGTGGCTGAGGTTTGTTTAAAATCTGAGAGTAGTTCAAGACCATTGTCATGGCGGATTGGTAATTGAAAGAAGGTTAAAAAATATTTGTCCAAAGACTCGAAAGTCGCATGGGACCTTGATTTTTTGTCTACATACCACTTAGCTGATGGGTCGGTGAGTGTGCATTGAAATAACCTTAGTCAGATGGAATCGTCCATGATGTTGTTTGAAGAGAACCATAAGTGGAAGGTCATGATGTGGTTGGCAGGGTCGTCTCCTGCCTTTCCTTCAAACTTGGGGATGTCTAAAGGTAGTTTGGTAGGCATTGCATGCCATGTGGGGTCATGCAATATAGGATCATTTGTGAGTTTTCTTAGATATGGTATGTTGAGGGAAGCGAAGTATGTCATATGGAGTGGTGGTGGAGGATTAGTTCTATCCATGGTGTGAGTGTTTTGTGTACCTAACCCTTGAGGGGGACTAGGTGGGTTTGTACTTCCCCCTTGAGAAGAAGTTGGCCACCCGCTTCTGTGTAAAGGAGAGTGAGTGGATGGTTGACCTTGGGAAGTGGACCCAAGTAAAGTGGAACCAAGAAAAGTGGATCCCAATATAGTAGCACTCACAAGGGTGTGAGAAGGTGAAGATGATGAGGGGACGAGACTAGGAACTCCCCCTAGGAGAGGAGGGAGATTTAGCAAGCATCTAGAGCGACGAGGATTTTGTGGGTCCCCTATGATGTTCGACTAGCTAAGTGGATGTGTGCAAATGGTGATGAGAGAAAATAAATGAACAAGAGATTTTGCTGTAATTTCTTGAACCTTTCACAATATATTTCACAATCATATGTAATCACAAGGGCATCATACATAAATCAATTTGGTAAAGAAACATATATATGTGGGTAGGTGGATTTTGTCTACGTGGGAGAACAAAGAAAAAAAATGCTCGTGTCCTAAAAGACGTAACATCCTTCCTCTCAAACAACATTGGACCTTCCAATAGCACTCAATAGTGGGGTCTAAAGCCATTAGAAGAGGAACTAGTGAAGGATGAAGTAATAAGTTATAATGAGGGGTAGAGGGGGCATATCCCGAAAGAGTTGGAGATATTTCCCAATAACTACACAATATTTGATCAAGGTGCAATTGCAGCCCACAATTGCAACCTAGGTAGATTTCCTAAAATTTGGTCACTAGGTACCTCGGTCAAAGTGCGACATTTAGATTTTCAGCCTCAGAAATGGGTCATGAGATGTATCTTGTCCAAGAGGTGGGCGCCTCAAGGGGGGACGCACAGAAAAACTAGACCTCGACCTTCAACCCTTCACGGGTATCTCACTGCCTTATGGTGTAGGAACACTTGACTTGGAGGATTTGAAAGTTCCCTATTTGTCAACCTCTATTGTTTTGACGATGCAAGAACCAGATAATGGGAGTTATTTGGGTGCCTATCCCCGAGATCCTACCTAGACTAAAAAATTCTTTTGGCACCTCCTATGGAGGAAAGCTTAGTGAGTTTTTAGAGATTTTTAGGTGTGTTTTTTTGAGAGATTGGGGGTGTGAACCAACCTCATTGAAATTAAGTGGGAGTGGATAATCTCATCAAGAAAAATGGTGGGGCATTTCGGAATCCCGTTGGAGGAAACTTACTTTTACCTCCACGATTTCTAGAAAAGACTATGTGAGTGATTGGTGAACTTTGTGTGTGAACAAGTGAAAGTGTACCAATTTTAATAATTTAGGTGTCACCTTGCTGCATGTGGACTTCGCTTGGTACTTACAAGTCTTGATTACCTAAGTTACTATGTGTCATTGGTACAGCCTTGTGGAATTTTAAAGTCCCTAGGAAACTAGCATGTGGACATGTGGGTCCTTACTGTTCCTTTAACTCCCTATTGTGATTTAATCTAATAAAGATTTGAAACTATCCTAGATTGTGGACATGTGGGCATGTATGGGACCGTTACAAAACCTTTAAAATTCCCTAGTGATTTAATCTAAGAAAGTAAATTTCAACACTATCCTATCTTTGTAGCAAGTGGGTATGTATGGGCCCTTACAATTTTAAGATGTGTTTGAAAAATAAACTAAGAGGAGTCACGAGGGGGGCTGTTGTCCTGTCCTAAAGATTGTCTTTTTAAGGGAGATGAAATTTTCCTTCAATCTCTTTCTGATTCTCAATATCGCTTTAGGGCGTGAGAGAAGAGCATACTCAACGATTGATATCCAATTTCTGGTCCCAATGCAAGTTTTATATGTGATGTAGAATGATTCCAACTTAACTTTAGTCAAAGCAAGCCATCCATATGACAAAATGAAAAAACAAAAAGAGGAAAAATAATGATTTTAACCCCTAAGTGCCTATGTTTTGACTAATCCCTTTATATGGAGAGGAAATGTAACTGTAGTGCAGATTACAATATGCATGGAATCAATTTCAAGAAGGCTATGGGTCCTCCACAGATCAGAAAACCTTACAATGTGTAATTTTCTGAGCAAATGCACGAGTCTCAGAGTAGATAGAGGCGCATATGGCACCAATGCACAAGTTGAAAGTGACCTTTGAGAGCAGGTGTATAGGGTGCGCTGTGTAGAACAATGGAGTAGGCGCATATGCATTGAAGACACGCCTATGGGTTAAAAACCCATGCACGTCTCACACACGGCCGTGAAGAAAATTCCGAATAAAATTCTCTCAACTCATCCTTGAATTTGAATTTTTGCAGGGTGGCTTGGGTCAGTTATGTCACCAATGGAAAGGATTGTATTACTGAAAATAAAACACCAAAGAGAAAGGGAGACTTTGGGTCCCCTCTTCCTCCAAGGGAGGGCTCTTGAACCCCCAAGATTGAGCTCTTCTTACAACTAGAAAATTTGAAAGAAATGGTGAAAGAATACCAAGCTCATTCACTCAAGAGGTGATGTGAATAGCTCAAATGAAATGATGCTTGTATGCTCTTGAAAAGGAAAGAGGATCCTCCAAGAGAATATAGGTAGCATAATAATACAAATGAATTCCTTGAAAATGTAGTGCACCCATGGACTCTTTTTATAGCATAACTTTGAGGCATTATTCAACCAGCTTTTAGTGTGAACAAGGGGCCATTTAGGGCACCCTTAGGTCTTTGACCATCCACCCAGCCAGATTCAACCGAGATTTGGATGTCAAATCGACTTGGAAGATGAACCAGAAGTGGGTGGGAGGCCGACCAATATCATAAATGCATCGTTTTGAGTGATTCACAGTTTTTTGCATCCACATTCGCACATCGTGCACATGTGTGCGTGCTCCTTGTGTAGTCTTAGCGCATGCTAATTTTATTGCTGGTTGTATAGTTTTGGACCTTTTGGAAATGCACTTTTGGTCATTTTTGGTCCATGGGAGAACTAATAGTTGTTTGAAGATGTTGGATTCCTGTAACCATTTGCTGACGAAATTTCAGTGATAACACCAATGCCACTATCTCTACCACCAAAGTCTGACCAAGAAAACCAGAAGAACCAGAGGAAGGGGAATGCCTCTTTCACTCACAAATGTGGGTAAAGAGGGCCTCGCTTCATTTCATTGTCAATAGCGTCAGTTAGAAGAACCTGATCTCAGTAGAGGTCATCAAGTTGCTGGACCTTCCAAAGACACTATACCTGCATCCCTACACCATCGAATGGATTCTCCATGGGAGAGATCTTCGTGTCAACCAACAATGTCGTCTGCCCTATGACATCAAGCCTTTCAAAGATGAGGTATTGTGTGATATTTATCCCCTTGAAGTTTGTAATGTTCTTTTAGGACAACCATATTTATGGAAGCTTCATGTTGTGTATGAGTCTAGACCCCACATTGTTATTATTACTTTGGATAGAAAATTGTACATGATACTAGAGGTAGCACCGCCTACTGCTATTTCTTTAATCTCCGCTAAGAAATGTTGTAAGGTCATTTCACAAACTAATAAGTTCATCTTATTTGTGATCCATGCTCATAGTAAGCAAAAGGTCGCCACCACATCCATGGCCTCTACACAGAGCCTCTCTTTGCAATGCAATCATGTGGACGAGATCATGGAAGAATACAAAGAAATATTCTCCTCACCCACTGAGGTACCGACGCACTGCCAAGTCAAGCATCCAATTGATCTAAACCTCGGTGAAACTCTACATAATGGACCAGTATATCATCACTCGCTGATGGAAAATGATGAAATCAGGCATCGGATCCAAGAGCTTCTTCAAAAGGGGCACATCAGACCCAACTCCTCCCCTTGCGGAAGCCCGATTATGCTGGTGCAGAAGAAGGATGGGACTTGGAGACTCTGCATTGATTACAAAGCCTTAAACAAAATCACAGTCAGGAACCGATACCCAATTCCCGAGATTGATGACCTTCTTGAACAACTCAAGGGGGGAAATTGCATCAGCAAGATTGACCTAAATTCTGGATACCACCAGGTTCCCATTGAACCAATTGATGTATGGAATACAACCTTTAAATGTAAAAAAGTTCTCTTCAAATGGATGGTCATGGCCTTTGGATTAAAAAATGCACCAACCACTTTCATGAGGTTGATGGATGATGTATTGATACCATCACCAACTATTTTGTGGTGGTATATTTGGATGACATTCTCATCTTAAACAAAACTTGGGAAGAGCACATGTGACATATTCAACAGGTTTTGGGCACTCTGCAACAACACAAGATATATGCCAACGTGGAAAAATGATATTTTGTAATGAACACGATTCTATACTTGGGATACATTGTTGATGAGAATGGGGTACATGTTGATCCATCTAAGATCCAATTCATCTGTGACTGGCCAGCCCTGACCACACTAACCAAGCTTCAGATCTTCTTGGGACTGGCCAACTTCTATCGACGGTTCGTGTTGTGATTCTGCCATATTGCATGGACCCTCAGGAAGGTGACCAAGGGTGGTGGAAGGGAAATGTGATGCAGGAGAATCACCTTCAAATTCAAAGACGCATGCGTGTAGGCAGGAATATAACATCTCAGCATGACAAAATTTCAAATCAACATTTAACTCAGAAGAAAAATGAGTTGTTGAGATATTTTGAAAACAACGGTTTTAAATATGTCATTTTTGTAAAGTCATGTATGAATGCAAGGATTTTCATATAGAGAGTGTCAACTCTTATCTGATAATAATTGGTAGTTATTGTAATAGGAAAAAGTAGGTAACCGCTAGAACATGATAGGATAGGTTACAGACAGGACAAAGAAGAGCTCGAGGAGCCACTCCTTAGATATATTTGTTGTTGTTTTATTGTATCAGAGAGAGATAAAGAGTATAAGAGTAGGATAGAGAAGATTATCAGACAGGAGAAAGATGGAGAACTGTAATACTGTGTAATTTTATTTTATGAATGAATAGAACAAACATAATTGTCCCAAATTCTTGGACAATGTTCATTTTGATGTGTGACTGAATGAATGATTCATTCTGTGTGGTTTAGTTCATTTCATTTATGTATGATTGTTCAAATTTGATCACATGAGTCTGTGACGAATTGGATAAGTTTCAATTGTTTCTCTTATGAAACTCGTATGCAAGGAGTGCATCTCGTATGCAAGGAGTGCGTCAATAGAGTATCAAATTGAATCAAAAGATTTCAAAAGGAATGACTGGAACTTATACCAAGTGCAAGGAGTGCACATAGTCAAGGAGTGACCAAGCGTCGAAGAACCAAAATAGAGAAGTGCAAGGAGTGCGGAAAGAATTTATTTCAAAGAAATCCTTCGATCTGAGTTTGTTGAATCCCAAGAATGCAAGGAGTGCACGGGAGACTGAAGTTCCAAAAGGAATCAAGCTCAAGAGGGATAGCATACCAAGAAGCAAAGACGAGACCTAAGATAGCCGGGTTCGCAGGAGAAAATTCAAGGAACAAAACCTTTGAACATTTACAAACTCTTCCAAGTCGGAAGAAATTGAAAGCTCAGGAGGAGGAGCAACAGTTACCATCAGATCATTCAGAAAGAAAGGAATCTAGACTATTAGATCAACATCTAGGGAGACAAGAGGATCATGTAGAGGAGGGGTACAGATCCCATCCATTGGATATGAGCATGTGAAACAATATCGTTGGATCCAGAGGTAAGTGCACGAGACTTAATTCCTTTGAAAGTGCATAGGAGAGAGGACTCACGAAGTCTTGAAGTCCCGAAGACAATTGGGACTGTCCATCGTATAGGGAGATAGGTGGAAGTAGATCTGAGAGTTTGAGGATTCAGACTTCATAATATTTGCAAGGAGGACAACTCAAACTTCATGAAGTGCAAAGTGCGAAGTGATTATGGACCCTCAGATCCATAAGAGCATGTGGCAAAGATCCACACACTCCAGGAAAAAGAGGAAGAATGCAAGGGAGCATCGACTTTACGAAGTCATAATTCATGAAGAGATCATAACCGTTGGTTGGAAGACGGGGACGTGGCAAAAGATAAATGAATTCACAAATTATTGATTCGAATAATTTGCAAGGAGCAGAGTAAAAAATTCACCGAGTGCGAAGTTGCAAAGCACTCAGGAGTTGAGCCCCGGGTCATAGCCCGAGGTCATGTGGGAGGTAGGATTAGGAAGAATCTATCACCCATCCTATAGATCTAGCCGATTTGGAATTTCGAAGAAGCAATCACAACCATTGTCTGCGAAGCATATCCGATCATTGATTTGAGTAAAGTGATTTCGCTGATCCGAGTATTGGGAGATCTGGAGTTGAGTGGTGTGAATACTCCTGAAGAACGAAGTCACAGATCATATCATAGTCGTTGGCTGTGAGAATAACATGGATTGTAGATCTTGTCCTGGAGAATTCTCCAATTCAAAGATCAGTTAAAGTGAGGATTTCCGAAGCGCAGAGTCATGGAGTAGCTCATAGTTGTTGGTTATGAGAAGAATGTGGACCATAGATCTGATCCTGGAGAATTTGCCAATTTGGAGATTGGGTAAAATGGATCATGTAGCTCACAAATTTTCTGAAGCGCGGATTCATGAAAGGAGATGTCCCATGGCCGTAGTCTGTGGTCACGTGAAAGGAAGGGGCTAACGAAAAAGGAGCTAACGCCTGAAGGTTGAGATTCTGGAAGTGCGAAGGAAGATGTTGCAGGGATCATAAGACCTACACCAGAAGCCAAAAGGGCCTATGTTAACTAACAAAGTGAGACCATCAGGTTTTCAAAGAGAATATTTGGCTCGGGAAATCAGAGATCCTTGACCGGGAGGTTGTGTAGTCTAAAGGGGAGTAGGGGGGGATGCATCAGGTGGTATCAGAGATATTCAATTTGTTTGTAGAAAAAAGACAAAGGAGAAAGGAGATAAATTGATATCATCTATGGTATCAATATTTGATTCTATTTGTATACATCAGAAGGCAAGGATGTGGAATCATGCCACCCAGAAGACGTAGAGTGAATCCAGAAATGGAAGAAGAAATGAGGATATTTAGAATGATTATGGACACCATGGAAACAATGTAGAGGAGAGCACCAAACACCGGATATATCAGTGAATCTGAAAGAGAAGAGATAGAGGTCGAAGGAGATGTAGCAGAGGATGCTATAGAAGACCACTAATTGAAAGTTGTTTCAAGAATAGGAGCCGGAGAAAAAATAAAGATACCAATGTATGAAGGAAATTTGGAAGTTAAAGAATTGTTGGATTGGGTACGTTCTATGGACAAGTACTTATATTATGAAGATATCAAAGAAGATAATATGGTGAAGAATTCAATGACAAGACTAAAGGGTCATGCAACACTATGGTGGGTCGAATTGCAAGTCGATCATAGATGCAAGGGAAAGAAGAAAATTAAAAGATGGGATAGGATGGTAGCCAAGCTAAAAGAAAAAATTATCCCAAAGTACTATCAAATCAATCTATTCAGAAGATTGCATAACCTGAGACAGAAGAGCTTATCAGTGAAGGAGTACACTGAGGAATTTTACAGACTGAACATTAGGGATGGACAGAAAGAGAATGATGATGAGACCAACATATATCAATGGACTGAGATATGAAATACAAGAGGAGACCAACATCATGTCTGTTAGTAAAGTCGAGGATGCTTATCAGGCATCCTTGAAATCCAAAGAGAAATTGGCTAGAAAGAAAAGCTAACAAAACAGAGGAGGAAATTCAAGCAGAGGTAAGGGAACCAACAAAGAGACGTTCCAAAAACCAAAGCATGAAGCTGGAAAGAAACATAGTCACCCTGAGAAAGGTGGAAGTTATAAGGAAGGACACCATGCAGGAATAATATATTTTCCTAGAGGAAGAGGAAGATCCAAAGGAGGTGAATTTAGATGTTATGCCTGTGGAAAGACACGACACATGTCTTGGAAATGCCCAGAGAAGAAGAAAGACACTAGAGGAGGAGAAACACACATTTGTGATGCACAAAATCATGTGGAAGCAGAGGCAACAAAGGGAGGAAAGAACCTCATGATGAGGAAATTTCTTCTTAAACCAGAGAAGGAGGTAGAGGAACCAGTTCAACGAACAAGTTTGTTCATAACTTCTTGCAAGAAAAAAGACATAGTTTGCAAGGTGATCATAGACAGTGGGAGCACTGACAATACAGTATCCACAAATATGGTGGATAAACTAGAGCTGAAGACAACTTCACATACAAACCCATACAAGGTGTCATGGTTGTAGAATGGACATCAAGTAATGGTAAGTGAACAATTCCAAGTTGAATTTAAAATAGGAGGTTATAGGGATGAAATATTATGTGATGTAATTCCTATGGATGTTTGTCATATTTTACTAGGGAGGCCATGGCAGTTTGACAGAAAAGTTATTTATGAAGGGAGGAAGAATACCTATACCCTAGAAAAGAATGGTAGGACACATATGTTGTTACCAATAGAGGACAAAGAGAAAAAGAGGGAAGCTAGTTCAAGTATACTTCTCATGAGTGGGAAGGAAATCTTGAATGAAGTCAAGAAGGAGTAGGAGATGCAGTTTGCTATAGTGAGGAAGCCAAGAGTTATCCTTACAAATACTTCTGTGGAAGATTTACTTGAATAAATCTAGGAACTGTTAGAAAACTTTGCTGACATAGTAGTGGATGAGTTACCTCACTCATTGCTACCCATTATTATTATAAGCCATCATATTGACCTTATTCCAGGATCTAGTTTACCAAACAAAGAAACTTATAGGTTGACACCTAGAGAGAACGAGGAAGTCAAAAATCAAGTCCAAGAGTTGTTGGATAAAGGCTTAGTCAGGGAAAGCCTAAGCCCATGCTCAATACCAACTGTTTTGAGTCCAAATAAGGATGGAGGATGGATAATGTGTACAGATTCTAGAGCCATCAATGAGATCACCATTAGTTATAGGTTTCCTTTACCCAGGATGGATGATTTGATGCATTGTTTGAGTGGAGAAAGATATTTTTCTAAGATATACTTGAAGAGTGGATATCATTAAATAAGGATGAGAGAGGGAGATGCATGAAAGACAACATTCAAGACAAATGAAGGTTTGTTTGAATGGCTGGTCATTCCATTTGGGTTGACAAATGCCCCAAGCACATTTATGAGATTAATGAATGAAGTATTGAAAGACTTCATAGGGAAATTTGTCATAGTATATATGGATGACATACTAATCTTTAGTACAACTGAGGAATAATACTTAAAACATTTGACATCAGTGATGAGAAGGTTGCAACAAGAAAAAATGTTGATAAATCTAAAGAAAATCTCTTTTATGAAGAAAAAACTCATATACTTGGATTTTGTGTTCTCTTCAAATGAATTGAAGATGGATCTAGAAAAGGTGAGAGCAATCAAAGAATGGCCATCACCAGGAAGCATATTTGGGGTGAGGAGTTTTCATGGGTTAGCAAGTTTTTATAGAAAGTTTATCAGAAATTTTAGTGGTATATGTACACCCATGCTGGGCACGGTGAAGAAGAAACAAAAGTATTTTAAATGGACAGAGGAAGCTGAATTTTTTTTCAAAGTGTTGAAGGAGAAGATCAGAGAACAACCAATTCTAGTCTTACCATATTTTGGAAAACATTTCAAGTGAGATTTGATGCAAGTGGAGTAGCTATTGGAGTAGTCTTGAGTTAGGATAATAGGCTAGTTGCTTATTTCAGTGAGAAGCTGAATGACACCAAGAGGAAGTATTCCACATATGACAAAGAATTTTTTGCAGTGATTCAATCTTTGAAGAAGTGGAGGCACTATCTAATTCCTAAATAATTTGTCTTGTATAGTGATAATCAAGCTTTGCAGTTTATTACTAGGCAAGAAAATTTGAATCAAAGACATGCTAAATGGGTAGAATTTATGTAGAATTTTACTTTTGTTATTAAACATATTGTTGGAACTGCTAACAAAGTTGCAAATTCTTTGAGGAGGAGTAGTTTAATTGTACAAGAATTCCAAGTGGAGACCTTAGGGTTTGAACACCTCAAGGAAATGTATCGAGAAGATACAAATTTTAAGGAAGCTTATGAGGCATGTAAGAATCCTTTGTTAGGAGATAGAATCCTGTGAAAATAATATTTGATCCAGGATGGATTATTGTTCAAAGGGAGCCAACTATGCATACCAATATGCTCAATGAGAGATAACCTGCTGAAAGAGAAACTCAATGGAGGTTTAGCTGGACATTTTGGTCATCATAAGACATTTTCACAGCTGAGAAATTCATAATATTGGACAAGAATGAGGGAATAGGTAAAAAAGTTTGTGAACAAACGCATAATTTGCTAGTATGCAAAAGGAATACAACATAACACTGGTTTGTATTAGCCATTACCAATTCCAGAAAGGCCATGGGATGCAATCAATATGGATTTTGTATTAGGATTTCCAAGAACCCAGAAGGGGAGTGATTGCATATTTGTTGTGGTGGATAGATTTTAAAAAATGGCACATTTCATACCATGCCAGAAAACAAATGATGCTATACACATAGCCAATTTGTTTTTAAGAGAAGTAGACTACATGGATTTCCTAGGAGCATAGTCTCAGACAGAGACACAAAATTTGTAGGACACTTTTGGAGAACTCTATGGAAGATGCTGGGGAAAAACTTGTCCTTTAGTTCATCATATCACCCTTAGACAGATGGACAGACTGAATTAGTAAACATGACTATGGGAAACTTTTTAATAATTTTAGTCATTGAACAAGGTCGTCAATGAGATCAAATTCTAGCACAAGCATAATTTTCATTTAATAATTCAATGAATAGGAGCACTGGAAAAAGTTCATTTGAAATTGTGTATGGTATACAACCAAGGGGGATTATAGAGTTGAGAGATCTCAATCAAGATGAATTCAAGAGTGCTAGTGCAGAATATTTTTCAGTAGAAATGAAGAAAATCCATGACAGAGTCAAAAAGCAGCTATGGGACAACAACCTAAAATATAAGAACAGAGTTGATAAAAAGAGGAGAGAAGTTCAATTCGAAGTAGGATATGAGTTTTTAGCTCATTTGAGAAAGGAAATGTTTCAAAGGGGAACATATACAAGTTGAATATGAAGAGCACCTTAGCCTTCCTTTACTACCTCACGGTCTTGCTGCACACCTCCCTTGTGCTTTCTGTGCCTCTGCCTTTTATGCTTTGTGTGCCATGTCCATTAAATGCACCATTACTCTTCTTCATGTTTCTGCTGCAGCACACTCCTCCTTCTACAATCCTTGATCACCCTGAACAACAACAACCCCCATATTTTCTTTCTTTTGCATTCTTATAGTCTCTGTGCACCTTATGCATGCTATCTCACCATGCTTCTGCATGCACTCTCCATGTCGAGTGCTATGCTTGATCATCATGGAAACTCTTCAGCTTCTCTGGTAGTTAAACCCATGCGTCCTTTCTCACTGGGTGTTATGCTGAGATTCCTCAGCCTGTCTCGTAGTTGAGACTCTTCATCTTCTCTATCAAAGTCGAGCTGATCCTCTCTGTTGTAGTTATAGGCTTCAACACTCTTCCATCTATCAATCACTTCTAAGAATAGTCTTCCTTCCAACGGAAGATGCCTCGAGCCTCTTCATCTTCTCTGGCGATCACAATGAGGCCTATTTCATCCCTCTGGCAAAAGCCATCAGTCATTTCTAGAAGTTACACTCTGAAGTGCAACAATATCCCTCCGATCATACTTAAATTCACCTACACCATTGGATTGGATCCGTAGGGTCTTGCGTTTAATTCACTGTTTCGTATTTCGGCATTTTGGGATTCCTGTGGTTACAGTTTCTTTACGCTTCACGTACTGATCCCCAAAAATTCAAAATTGAGCTTGGTTGCACTAGCTCCTTCCTCCATCTTCCGCCGATGTGACCAATGGCTGTGACCACAGGCTGAGCCCAAAATGTGTTTTTCATTTCGACATTTCAACAATCCTATTGTGAGGCATCTCAACTCTCCAAGTCGTGATCTCTGAAGCTCCGAAAAAGGAGCTTTCCGCTTCAATCTTTTCTCTACAGCTCTTCGACGATGTGACCACCATAGGTGATCGAGCGCTTATCCATAAATCGCTTTCACGATTTCACAATTCGACATTTCAGAATCCTTGATGCGAAGATTTCTTTACACTCCATTGCCAATCCCCGAAACTCCGAAATGGAGCTTGCTGCTTCGAGTTCTCTTCTATAGTTCTTTGACGATGTGACCACTGGAATATGACCCCTCTCCAATCACACAAGTTCTTCGATCTCCAGATCAATGGTCCTCGATCCATGATGATCAGAGGACTATCCTTTGCCCCGGGACTTCAGCCTTCAGGACTTTGGGGGAGTGATGGAGTTAAAACTCCCGAAGAAAAAACTCTCAGAGTGAGGTCAGTCTTATGTCACTCGATGACGTGTCATGACCCGAGTGACTATCACGTGTCACTCAGAATTGTGATTTCCAGTGGCCTGAAATGCCAAATCAACTTGACACTTGTCGTTGTCTGATCGTGCCATGTGTCATAGTCTTCCACCTATCCTTTCTGACATGGTCTGCCACATTCACCTCCTAGATTTGTCAGCCCATATCACTTCACGATTTCGCATATTGCGATTTTAGCATTCTTCATGTGAATGTTCTTCACTTCCAGGTCCCGGTCTGTGAAACGCCGAAATGAAGTCAGATCAACGTTTCGGCTTTTCGCACTTCGCAACTTCGGGACTCCTATGATGAGGAGTCTCGACACTTGACTCCTCCATCTCCCGGTATCCAAAACTCCAAAATGGAGTCGGATCAACGGTCCAGATCAAACTTCGATCTGATGGCTAAGGTTATTTCATGATTTCACATATTGCAAGTTCGAGAGGTTAGGGAACCCCGTTCCTTTGACTTTCCAGTCAACGAAAGGATGATATTTCGCCACGTATCCTTCTTGGATAGACGGTCTATTTTTGTCCTCGATCCAACAATTGAGATTATATATGGTTTAGCATATCGTGATTTCTCATTTCGCGACTTTGGGACTCCTGTAGTAAGAGTTCTTGACATCCCCAACTCCCGGTATCCGAAATCTCCGGTATGAAGTCTTTGACATTTCGTGATTTCACATTTCGCGACTTTGGGTTTCTTGTGTTGAAGAGTCTCGACTCTTGACTTCTCAATCTCCCGGTATCCGAAACTCCGGTAGTTGTGTCTGTTTCAGGATTTCAGGGTTCCGGATTTCGCAACTGTTGGAAATACTAATACAACTGAGAGGGGGGGGGTGAATCAGTTGTTTATAAGCTTAAACAATTTTACACCTTATTAATGATTATTAATATTTCTTCATGTGTTATCAAGCAGCATACAGTATATGGACAGTAAGAGTAAAGATCATCAGTCACACA
>SNQJ01S0030617.1:146203-162060 GCA_010110895.2 Picea sitchensis | reverse complement strand
GTACAGGTTTACAGTGGTATATATCACAGTGATAGTGTGACAGTGGTTCCATCATTCTACCTCTACTTCAGGGTGGCAGGACGGGGCAAGGATAGGTGGTTGTAGCCACCTTCCGGTTGTAGCCGGAGAATTGTTCAAGAATTGTTGAAAGGTTAATGAAGCCACCTTGATGGGAAGAAGAACTTGACTCTGTCTCTCATATTTAGACTTGGTATTCAACACCAAGTATACCCTATAAGATATGATGAAGTCCTTGTAGAATTAGAAGAAATCGAGAGTAAGCCTGATCTTAGAAAGGATAAGATGAAGAGACAACTTCCAAGACTAGGAGACAGATGCTGTGAGAAGACTAGATCGTAGCTTCAAAAACTTCTAGAAGATATGAAATATCCTGGGAATATTCTCTTGGTTCAGTAACAGAGAAGGAAGCCAGTAAGAAAGAATAGGATATGGATTATTCCATGACACTAGAAGAGAAGTCAGTATTGACTTCCAAGATTGATCTATACAGATCAAGCATGTTGCATATGTACAAAGCTTTATGTGTGTCTAAAGGATTCTCCCAGCAAGAGGGAGAAGACTATGATGAGACACTTAATCTAGTACTTATGAAGACAACCAAAACAACCATGATTCATATATAGTATGATATGCAGGGGGAGCAATCCCCATATTTAAAATTGAGTGGAAGTTGGTGTATTACATTAGTTGGGTCATGGAGACATGACTACAATGAAATATAAGAGTTACCTCCATGAAAGAAGAAGATCTACCTTCAATATCAAATTATTGATCCACTCTCAGTTTCATATGAAGCTGTTGCCGTGATAGAATAAGAGGAGTTACTCATAAATTTCAGTAGTCATAGTGAGAATGAAGCAACCATTCTCAGCTTCAGAGGAGCTGCAGGTGCATAGTCTCAGATTCCAGAAGGACATACTCCCAGACAGTGACACAGATAGTGCTTTGTTGAAATAACATAGATCTAGCACATGATTGTGCAGATTGAGTTGCAGCTGAGCAAGTGTACCAAATTGGTACAATGTAATGAGAAGATTTGATTTGAATATTTAAGATAGAAAGACTCATGTATGCCAGTTGAAGGAAGCTTTGTACGTGTTGAAGCAATCTCCTAGAGGTTGGTATGGAAGAATTGACAGTTTACTGATGAGCTTGGTCTTTACCAAGAGTAAAGTTGATTCTAACCTTTATCTCAAGGTTATAAATGATGAGCCAATGATGTTACTACTATATGTAGATGATGTATTCTTGACAAGATGAAGAAAAGATCATCATAGATTGCAGAAGAAGCTCACTATAGAGTTTGATGGAATACCTAAATGCATTATCTCTTAGGTCTTGAAGTTTGGTAGAGCACAAAGAAGATCTTCCTTAACCAAGGGAAGTATGAAGTTAAAATGAAGAGATTTTACATGTTGAAATGTAAATCCATGTACACAGCCATGAAAAAAAAGTTGGAGCTCCTAGTAGATACCTCGTTAGAATTGGTTGATGCTACTCTCTATAGACATATTATTGGTTTAGTGATGTGTCTGATCAATACCAGGCTAGATATATGTTTTTCCTTGAGTCAGTATATGGTAGAACCCAGACGTGTTCACATTGTTGTTTCAAAACATATGATGAGATACCTTAACGGTACATTGGATTTTGGTCTCTATTATACTAGAGATCATGACTTCATACTGAGTGGTTACACTGATTCAGATTGAGTTGGAAGTGTTTCTGATAGAAAGAGCACTTTAGGATGTTGTTTCAGTCTGAGGTCAGCCATGAATTCATGGAAAAGTAGGAAGCAATCAACTATTTCTCTCAGCATGACATAAGCATAATACATTGTTGCATGTTTCGCCAGTTGTGAAGCCATATGTCTTTGGATTTTGTTGACAGATCCATTTGATCTGGATATGGAAGCCATCGTGATTCTATGTGATAACCAAGTTGTATAAAGATGATGGAGAACCATGTGTTCCATGATGAGTCGAAGCACATAGAGATCTGGTATCACTTCATCCGTGATATGGTGCAAAGAGGATCCATAAAGCTCCAGTATGTTAGCGCAGATGAACATGTTATTGATGTGTTGACCAAGCCTCTATCTCATGTAAATTTTGAGTACTTTAGAGAAAATATTGGTGTATTCTGAAAAAGCCTCCCTTGAAAGGGGGAGTAGTGTTGTGATGCCAGCCTAATGCTGAATATTTCCAGCTTCGTTCTAATGTTGTTGTGATGTGCCAGCTTAATTGGTGTGATGATGTGCCAGCTTAATTGTTGTGATGATGTGCCATCTTAATTTCTATGACGATGTGCCAGGTTAATTGTTGTGATGATGTGCGAGTTTAATTGCTGTGATTCCAACCTCGTGCTAATGATATTCCAGCCTCGTGTTGTGTAGATGTGCCAGCTTAATTGTTGTGATTCCAACTTCATGTTGATGATATTACAACCTTGTGTTGTGTTGATGTGCCAGCCTAGTGCTGTGATTCCAGCCTCATGTTGATGAGATGCCAACCTCGTGCTTTGATGACGTGCCAACCTCATGTTGTGATGTTGTGCCATCCTCATGTTGTGATGATGTGAAAGCCGCGTGTTGTGATAATGCTCCAACCTCATGCTATGATGATGTGCTAGCCTCGTACTGTGATGATGTTCCAACCTTGTGCTATGATGTCAACCTCGTGTTGAAGACTCTCATCCCAGTGTTGATGTTGATGATGCTCCAGTCTTTGTGTTGTGTTGTTGTTGTTATTGATGATGATGAAGTATTAGTGTTATACTAATCCATGTTGATGCAGATGTTGATGATGCCACTTCATATTCTTGTTGAAGATGATGATTCCACTTTAGCTTCTTGTTGAAGAAGATGATGATGATGATGATGATGATGTTACTTCAGCTTCTTGCTGAAGATGATGTTGATGATGCCACTCCAACTTCTTGCTGAAGATGATGATGATGATGTTATTTCAGATTTAATGCTGAAGATGATGATGTTACTTTATCCTCAAGCTAAAGATATTGATGATATCACTTTAGCCTCATGCTAAAGATGTTGATGATATTTCTTTATCCTCATGCTAAAGAAGATGATGATGCTACTCCATCTCCCTATTGTGAATGATGATATTGATGATGATAAACACTTTCGATGATTTATAGATATGCCAGTCAATGTTCCAAGATGTTGTTGATGATGTTTCCCTCTCTCTCTCTGATGTTGTTGTAGAATACCCTTCTTGTTAAGGGGGAGTGTTGAAATATTGTAACCACAGAGTATTATATGTATTATTGATGTATTATTCATTATATCAATCCCCTTTTGTGGATTTATCATGTCGGGTATTGTAAATGACCAAATCCCCTTTTGTGGATTGGTCAAACCCTAATTGTAATATGCTGAATGAGAATTCGGCCCCCAAAATATATTAAAGTGGTTATAACCACCCAGAATGAGAAGTCAACCCTGCCAGTAAAAGACACCTCAGTTCAACACCTGCCCGATTGTATAAATAAGAGAGGCCAGTGTCTCATTTGTTCACTCACTCACTTGTTCATCAGAGTGCAAGTTTGGAGCTACAGTTGGAGAATAAGGAAGAGAGAGAGAGGCACATTCTTGGGAGAGGACTTTCTGTATTGTTTGAGTTATCTCTTGGCATTGTATTGGCCATCTATATTAAGGAAGTTTTTGCTGGGTTTTCTCCCCCATGAGGCTTTCCTAGGATAAATGATGTGTCTCTTGTGATTTTTTATTTCTCAATGATCCTATCTATGCTATGGTTATCTAGTGAATTGAAAAGAAACCTAATAATAGCTTAAAAATTAACACTTTTGTGCCCACATATTGAACTCTGATGTTCTTCTCTGCAACTTGTTCCCATAGAAAGTGATATTTGATTGGAATGTGCTTCGTCTTGGAGTGCATCAGTGGGTTATTTGAGACACTGATGGAGCTTTTATTATCACAATAGATTGGAATGGGCTCATCATACTCAAAATGTGTATCTGTCAGAGTTTGTTTCATCCATAGAACATGTGTACAACATCTTGCTGGTGCAATATACTTTGCTTCAACTATAGATAAATATACTGATGATTGTTTCTTTCTTAGCCAAGATATGAAACACTCACCCAAGTTGAATGTTTCTCCACTGGTGCTTCGTCGGTCATCAATGAAACCTGCTCAATTTGCATATGTGTAGGAAATACGTGATAGATCCTTTCCTTTTGGATACCATAATCCAAACTCTTTTGTTCCTTTGAAATATCTGAAAATCATTTTCACTGCTAAGACATGTGATTCCTTTTGTTCTTATTGAAATCATGCCACTTGTCCAAATACCTGCATTACATCTGGTCTAGATGATTTCACATATAGTAAGCTACCAATCATTGACCTGTATTTCCTCTGGTTCGTAGACTTTGAATCATCATCTTTTCTCAACTTGCAACTGGTTTTCATAGGAGTGGTAACTGGTTTGCAATATTCCATTCCAAACCTCTTTAGCATTTTTATGATATACTTAACTTGAGAAATAAAAATTCCTTGGTTTCTTTGAAGTATATAAAGACCCAGAAAGAAGGATAGTTCTCTGAGTAATGGCATTTCAAATTCATTCTACATATCCTTTGTGAATTTATAGCTTAACCTGTCATCAGTACTTCCAAAAATAATATCATCAACATAAACTTCAATTAATAAAATACCATCTTGAGTTACCTTGATGTAGAGGTTGTTTTTTGCACTTTCTTTTCTGAACCGTGCCTGCTGTTGATATTTATCCAGTCTAGATTACCATTCTCTAGGAGTTGGTTTTAGACCATACAATGCCTTCTTAAATTTACACACATAATATGCATTCTCTGACAACTTAAATCCTTCTGGTTGTTCAATGTAGACTTCTTCTTCAAGCTCCCCATTCAAAAAAGTTGATTTCATGTCCATCTGATACACTTTAATATTCTTGGAGCATACATAAGCTAAAAGCAATCAGATCATTTCCATTCTGGAAGCTGGGGAAAATGTTTCTTCAAAGTCGATTCCTTCAACCTGTGTGTATCCTTTACATACCAATTTTTATTACTGAAAAATTGTCCACAACATTGCACAAAATGGTTGAAGAAAGACATCAATTCCATCAACAATTAGTCCACCTACAACACCAAAATCCATCCAAAAGGCAAAAAACTATATACTTGGTTCAAAAAGCAAAGTGCGCAAATTCACCAAAGGAAACGTGAGCACAGTGTGCATAATGCGTAGGCTAATACAGGCCTCAGTGCACACTATGCCCAATATGCACTACTGTCTACGAGAAAAGTCTCACACTTCTATGAACGATGCATTTATTGATCTTGTCATCCCCTCAACCACTTCTATTTCGATCCCCAACACGATTTGACACTCATATCTGAGAGAAATCTAGCTTGGAGGCTGGTCAAGGGCTAGGAAGTGCCCTAAAAGGCCCCTTGTTCACACTATGAACCAATTATATATTTCCATGAATGGATTCTATAAATATGCGCCATGGGCATGCTATAAAAGTAAGAACTTCAAGGTATTTTTATGCTACAAGAATTCTTCTTTGAGAATCCTCTTTTCTCTTTGAATCATTCAAGCACCATTGCAAGGGCCATTCCACTCACCTCTTGAGGGAATTGGCATTGTATTTCTTCACCATTTGTCATTTTCCATTGTATGAAGAGAAGAGCTCTTTATTAGGGAACTCAAGATCCCTCCCATGGAGGAAGATGGGACTCATAAGTCCCTTCCTTTCTCCACGATTTTTAGCCTATCAATATATTGATCCATTGGTAGATATATATTGGTCCTTTTTTTCTTTTCATGGTTCTAGTTCTTCAAGCTTATCTAACATTTGTTTCTTAGTTTTGTTTAGTTGTATTTATTTTTTATCATGTGTATTTGGTTATCTAATCAACTCACAAAATTTTGTCTTGTTTAGCTGGCTTAACTAAGCATGAAAGTGTTGTGTTTTTTCTCACCCATGTGACAAAAACAACACAATAGATCGATGACCATACTAGGGATTGATATCAAATTCCTCCCTATTTAATTCTTGAGAGCACTTATTTTTTATTGTTTTGACATGCAAGTACCAAAACTGACCTAGCCCAACCTGCCAAAGTCAAAATTTAGAGCCAAGGGAAGAGTATTTCACTTGGAAATTTCTTCCCCGATGCGTGACAGGAAGTGCACGTCTTTCAAGGCCCACATATGCACACTCTGCATGAAACAAGCTTGATTACTCTACACATTTTGCACATGCTGCACCCTCTGCGTGCCTATCAGAAATGTAGCCCACGCATCAGTCCATTTTTTTCAAATTGTAAGGGTTTTTATGAATGGTTTGACGGCCCCTAGCCTTCAGATTTTTATTTTCCTGCACTTTGTAAAGAAACTCCACTTCACTTAGAGTCCTTTCTGGAAAGAAAGGTTAGCTAACATAAGCACATAGGGGTAAAAAGAATCACTATTCTTCTCTTTTGATTTGTTTCCACATGGATGGCTCATTTGACATTTAAAATTTTGAGTTGAAGTTACTTCTTGTTCAAACACAATTAATTTGGGACTAGAAATCAATTTTAAACCTCAAGTATGCTCTTCCCCACACCCTAGTGTGATCTCGGGAATCATAAAAGGTGGTTAAAAGGACATTTCATCTCCCTTAAAAAATCATTTAGGAGAGGACAAAGCCCCCCTAGGGTTCCTCTTAGTTGTGTAAATCATCTTAAATCTTTGTAAGGGCCCATATATGCCCACATGTTTACAATCTTAGGACAGTTTCTAAATGATTTCTTATTTTAGATAACACCCTAGGAAAGTTTAAAATGATCAAGTAATAGGCCCATACATGCCCACATGCCCACAATTCTAGGATAGTTTCAAAATATTTCTTAGTATAGACAACATTCTAGGGAGTTTAAAGGATTTGTAAGGACCCATTTGTCCACATTGCTAGTTCTTTAGGGATTTAAATATTCTGCAAGGTTGTACCAAAGAAACATAGTAAGCTAGGTAAGAAGATTTGTAAGGACCAGAGGAAGTCCACATGCTGTAATCTCACACTTAACTTATTAAAATGTTTGCACACTTTTCACTTTCTTGCACACAAAGCCACTCCTCACACACATAATTTATATTAGAATAGTGGAGGTCGAAGTAGGCTTTCTTAAAAGGAATTACGAAAGATCTGACTACTTCTTTGGAAATTATCCACACCAATTAATTCAAACGAGGTTGGTCCATGACTCCAATCTCTCAGCAAACCACATCTAAAAATATTCTAAGAACACACTAAAGTTTCCTCCACAGGAGGTGCCAAAATAATTTTTTTAGTCTAGGTAGGATCTCGGGGGTAAGCATCCAAATAACCCCCCATTATCAAGTTCTCACATTTTGAAACAATAGAAGTTGATAATAGGGATATTTAAAATCCTCCAAGTCAAGTGTTCCTACACCATAAGGTAGGGAGATACCCATGAAGGGTCAAAGGTCGGGGTAAGGTTGTTCTATCCATCCCTCCTTGAGTCACCCAAATCTTGTGAGGGCATCCATCTTGTGACCCATTTTTGAGGCCAAAAATCTAAATGTCATACTTTGACCGAGGTACTTAGTGGCCAAACATAGGATATCTACCCAGGTGGCGGTTGTGGGTTGCAATCACACCTTGATCAGATTTTGTGTGTCTATTGGTAAATATCACCATCTCTTTCGGGATATGCACCCTTTACCCCTCATTATAACTGAATAATTCAACCTTCACTAGTTCCTCTTCTAGTGGCTTTAGACCCCACTGTTGACTGCAATTGGAAGTACCAATGATGAATTGAGAGGAAGGACGATAGGTATTTTAGGACACGAGCATTTTTTTTTATTGCTCCCTCATGCGAAAAAAATCCACCTATCCACATGCTTGTCTCTTTTATAGTTGATTTATGTATGATGTTCATTTGATTAAATGCAATTGTGAGTTAGAATATCTTATGAAGGTAAAAAATATAGAAAGATATTGTTCATTTATTTCTCTCTTGTCACCATTTTCACACATTCACTTTTCTAGTCAGAAACCATAGGGGAACCACATAATCCCGATCGTTCTAGACGCTTGCAGAATTTCCCTCCTATTCTAGGAGGAATTCTTTGTCCGGCCAACTCACCGACTCAACCATCTCACACCCTAGTGAGTGCTACTATTTTGGGATCAACTTTACTTGGTTCCATTTTTCGTGGGTCAAATACCCAAGGTCATGCTTCTATTAGTTCTCCTTCACAAGGAGGCGGGGGTCAAACTTATTCTCAAGGAAGAAGTACAAAGCCACCAACTCCCTCTCAAGGGATTGGTCCATTACCTAAACACAAAATGGATGGAAATAGTTCTTTTCCAAATATCCCTATGCAATACTTGGTGTCCCTCAACATTCCTGATTTAACCAAACTCATGAATGATCCCATTTTGCATGACCCCACTTGGCCCAATATGCCTACAAAGCTACCTTCAAATATTCTGAATTTGAAGGAAAACCGGGGGAATATCCTGTCAACCATGTTATGACCTTCCACTTATGGATATCATCGAAAAAAATCATGGATGATTCCATCTTCTTGAGGTTATTTCAAAGAACTCTCATTTGTTCATAATCCAAATGATATGTGGACTAAAAATCAGGGTCCCATGTAACCTTTGAATCATTGGACAAGGCCTTTTTTTCCTTTTTCCAACTACCATTTCATCATGATACTGGTTTAGAAATTCTATCCGAGTTCAAACAAACCATTTCTACCCATATCATCGACCACATCCATGAATGGCATTGACGACATAGTTTGTGTAAAGAAAAAACCACCAAATAACAACGCCTTGACTGGTTTCTTAAATCGCTCGTCTCTATTATTTCCAAGGATGTAGCATCCAATTTTCCTCAATTGGAAGAGGAAGCCATTAGCAAGGCCCAACAGTTTGACCTCATCTATGCTTAATCAGGTTACTTGTACACAATATTGCGTGATGCACCCAGACCCATACCATTTGGCTAGGACAAACCTGGGATTTCCCATGCTGTGGATGGGTTGATTGGTTCTATGACCCATCTCAACCCTTACGACCACCCATCAACCACTTATGGTGCACATCAATATCCGCAACCATATGTTGGGACACCTTATTACCCTCCTCCCACTCACCAACAGTCATTTCCTGTTGCTACCCCTCCACCATTTGGTGGACCCCCATCGGTAACCATGATGCATCCGGTCTCTCAACCAAGTACGAGTTCATCCTCAACCCCCGCATACAACCCTATAAGTAGTGGAAGTGATTCAACTTCCTACATGCCATATGGACCGTCTCCACAAAAAAATCAATTTTTTCTATTTCCTGGTCCTCCCCAACCAATTGCTCCTCCACTAGGACAACCACATGTCGGTGTTAAATTTGTTCAACCCTCTCCCATTCAACAAGTTCATACTTTTGAGAAATTGAATACATAAAATCCATCTCGGCAGCTGAATAATGCCAAGAATAAAGGAAAAAATTGAAACAATAACAACCCAGGACTAGGAGGAAATAACCCCCAACAAAATTGTCCCGCTGTGGGAAACCAGAATCAAGGCAACCAAAACCCCCAAGGGGGAAATAATAAGAATCAAACACAACAATGGAAGAACAATAACCTCATATATAACTTCCTTTTCACTCTATGTGGTGAGTATGGACATTATACTCACCATTTCCCCCAAATTGTTGATTTTAAACGGATGAAAGAATACATGAACACGCAACGCCCTCCAGCACCGCCTGCCACTAAGCAGATCCCACAACATTATTTTCAACGACCACCTTCGACCATTTTGAAAAACCCTATTCCACACCAAGGTGTGATGAATACCCAACATGAGATAATCCTGGCCCCACCACAAATGGGGCAATATCAAAACCCAGGTTCCAATCAACCTAGGAATATGACCGATCACAATATCCTCCTTACTAGCGAAGAAGAGATTATTTTGCAAACACGAGGTTGTCAATACAACCTTCCTCTTGAATATACCCCAACCACCTCAGAAGAAGCTCTTTCTATAGCTAAGAAACCTCTAATGATTCTCTACCCTAAAAATGAACCAAACCCTCGTATACCTCACATGCCTTTATGACAGAATGTACATAAGCCTCATGCTAGGGCAACCCATAATTATAGTCTGGTCGATGACTTAGCATAGTCTCCTACAACCATGTCTGTATTGGAGGTCCTCCAAACTTATTCATCTCATCACAAATCGTTTCTTTCCACCTTGGGGGCAGTCGAACTAGTTGATACTCGACTCAACACCTTTGATCTAGATAGTGGAGAACCACGCCTCCCTGCCCTGGTATCTTTCCAGATACCAGTTAAGATCTAGAAAATCACATTTTATCGGTGCATCATCAATGCAGGTGAATTCACATGCATCATTTCCAAAGTAGTATGGTAGAAACTCAGCTCCCTTGATATAGTACCATCTACCATCACCCTGAGAGCTTATGATGGTCAACCCTCATCCCCTAAAGGTATCTTCCAAAATGTCCCTGTAGAACTTGGGGGAAAAACCATCTTGATTGAAATTGAAGTAACTGATCCCCCACTTGATTACAATATCTTGTTCAAACATAGCTACATGTATGCTATGAAGGTGGTAACCTCTTCTGTGTTTCGTATGACGAGGTTCCCCTACCACGGAAAAATAGTCACCATTGACAAACTTACACATTACGAGCCTAATCATTCTGCCAACATTGATAACATTCTCCCCCTTATCTGCACTAGCTCAGATGTTTTTTAGGTCATTGACATGGGTCATGGAATATTCAAGGACCCATCCTTGTTGGGGGAATATCATGGAGCACCACCTCTCCTACACCCTTCTATCTCAGCACAAGTGTGTGTAGTGTCTTCTAATGGAACAAATATCAGAGACAATAATCCTCTCATAGAGGCCCTTCCCCACATCAAAATTCCACCAGTCAAAGAACTATTACCTTAGGATTTCCTTGAGAACCCCTCTACACCACTTGTTCTAGATCCCCCCCACCACCTTCAAGGGAAAATTCTGGTTTGGGAGACAGTCCCCCAAGCCATTACCCAAATTCCATTTTTCTACTCCCCACCTGGAGTCCAGAAATTCCAGGTAGCTACTACTCTCACCCTCTAAAAAATGGTTCTTTCCATCCTTGTATAGTATCTCCATTCACCCGCTATGGTTCCTACACCATCTCTCCCTCCTCAGACAGAGGAATTACCGATGCATATTCTAGTACAGCCTCTTGCCACACCACCCCCACCCCAAAATAGCGACAACACCACTACCACTGGGGAAAAAAAAGGTTGAACGCGTCCACATCTCCGCTCCCTCCTAGAGATCAACCTCCTTGTGCACTATGCAAAAGAGAAGGAGACCCCACTAACAGATGTCCTACTCTCCTCAAGTTACACAATATTATCTAGCTTCCTAAAGCAACCCCATTTCTTACCACTCCACCAAGTACATCCACTGCTACTACAAATTCCACAACCAAATGCAAGAAGGGGATACAAACCAATTTTGCATGTTCCATATGTTCAAAATATGTCCATTACACTCATCATATCCCAACTCTACCTCAATTCTGCCAAACATTATCCGCAGTACGCCATATGTCTTGGCCATAGCCCTCCCAGTCACTCCCCATGGAGGCTCACATTACTGACATTCATTATATTTCATTGTCAGTCCCTGAGCGAACGAGGTACCATCCACAATATTGTGATGTTTGGTTTATGTCCAGCAGGCCATCACACCCTCTACACGATATCCCTTCTTTGTCCTCACCACTTGAGAACAATAGCATTTACCCATTGACAGTTCATCTTGCCACCCCCCAATATCCCCTATATTCTCTCATTTTCTACTGTGACGAAGATATCCTGGAGGAACTCACTATCGATGATTTCCCATGGAATTATCTCCATCATCAAGCACTTTTATTTTCACATGAGGCCTTTCACCCCCTACCCAAGCCTCCTTGTGCACAATCAAAAACAAGGATTTTATTCCTTCGGGGCATATTGAATGGTTCAACAACCCTATCCTTTCCCTAGATTCTTTTGAAGAAGGAAACATGGCCAACATCTCCCCCACCATCAAAATTGATATTTCCATTAAATCTGGAATCATAGAATAAATCACCATCGACGTCGCATGCTCCCCTGAAGAAATCATTGCTTATAAATCTCTCTTTCAGGAATACTGAGAAATTTTTTCTTAGTCATATACAGATATTACTGGCCTCGATACGGATATGCCTGGCCTGGATCGGTAGCCTCATGCTCTCGCAATCTTGAAATCTCCTCACAGTTATCTTGTCATCTCAACAATAGTGACAGGTACAAATGAGGTTACATTACGGGCCCACCATCCATATATAACCCCTTTTTCCTAACTTCCACACTCCATTACAGGAGCTAGGAGCCTCTGTTTTCTGATCCATTCTCAGCCATGCAATTATGATATCGCCATCTACACATTCAAATTCCCCAAGTTATCATCTGCACTTGGCCCCGGAGGAACGTTTTTCTCACGCCACATTCAAGTACGCATGCTCACTTCTAGTTTTAATCAAATAGTTGTTATATGTTCTTTATCATCAGATATTGTTCACGATGGGTATTTGGTTTTAATGTGTGAAGTTACTTGTTCAAAAATATTACATCCCCTTCAGGTATATGTTCGACACTGGCATGAAATTATTCCCTCTGTAAATCAATTGCATATCCCAGTAAAACCCTCTGAAATTTACCTTTAGGATACCTACATTCAGCTCTGCAGTATATTCACCTCTATCACATTTTGGTATTGTGATTTGATATCAATCTCCCCCACATGATTTGTCCCATTCATATTTCCCCTTGGAAACTTGACACTCATGCTGATTTCACCCCCTAGGGATGGGAGTCCTAATAGTATTATGCACTTTCGAGAATGAACCCCATAATTATTCTCATCATATTCCTAACCTTCCTAAGGGACTCCCAGGTCATATCATCTTGGTTCTATTGACTACATATCCTCAATTTCATTAGCCCCCCATCTCATCCAACATCAGTTTGCTCATATGCATATTGTCCTCCATCCATTTACCTAATACAGAAACCCACCCATGGGGCCCCCACCCTCCAACAATTCTCTTTCACAAATTGCGCTCTACACGGTCCAAGCCATCTTTCACTGGGGCACTCGTTTCTATATCTATATACCTAAACCCAATTATTCTTAATTTATTTGGTAATTGTATAAATCCTTTGTTTGCACCATATACATAGCTTTTTCGTCATCATCCTCGATGGCCTTCTTTTATCCGACAAAGAAACCCATGTTTCCCTTGGTTGGGGAATTCACCCTTTGTTCAATATCGACATCGTTAACAAACCTCAAGTATCCCAAGTCTCTGTACCCACAATCTTTGAGTTTTACCACTTTTTTATCCTATGGAACAATTTAACCCCATATCTAGTCGTCCCCCAGACACTAGATCCAGTTTTATAGTAGTTGCTAGTCATCCTTCAAACCCCCAACCAAGGGCAGTCTTGAGTCCCACAACATATCGACTTTGTTCATGTTACTCTTCAGTACCTAATATCATCTATTACTCAGTGGATTTCAAAAATAACTTATCTTCTTGGCGTTGTGTCTTCCTTCATGTCGACATCAAAATAGTTTCTATAAGGGCAACAATATCTTGACTCTCATTACCTTTTCAATGAGGAGTTTCGGACGACACAAAGAAAATCATAATTTCTTTTTGATTTCATTGACACCTGTAACATTCGACTTCAACAAAATCGCATGTTACGGTGGGTCTTACTATGCAACTATTTTAGTTGTTTCATACCAGCCGAAGACCTTTGAATTTGTTAGGCCATCAATGCCTATGAATCATCGACAATTCTTACAGTCATCCTTGACTCAGTTTAGATATTGTTCACCATTTAGAACTATCATTTGTTGTTATCAACCACCCCCAAGGGCACTGCAGTTATCTACATCAACATCCATTATCAGTTACAGTCCCACATCTTGGTGTCATGACATGAGCATGGAGCATGCTCACCTCGTTTGTACACAAATTTTATTTTTCCTAGAGAAAGGTTTGGGTCCCATAGTTTTCCCTCTCCCTCTGGCGGATCGCTATGGAAGTTCCTCTCTTCACTCTTCCTTACAATGGCACTCTCAGTAAAAGAAACATTGATGTATTTTGGCTATGTGTATGCTCCTAACCTCACACATAAGGGGGCATCTATTATCACTTCAAAATCATCCGCAACATTGCACACAATGGTTGAAGAAAGACATCAATGCCATCAACAATTAGTCCACCTACAACACAAAAATCCATACAAAAGGAAAAAACACTATATACTTGGTTCAAAATTCAAAGTACACAAATTCACCAAAGGAACTACGTGCACAATGTGCATAATGTGTAGGCTAACACAGGCATCAGCGTGCACTGTGCACAAGATGCGGGACTGTCTATGAGAAAATCCACACACTTATATGAAGGACGCATTTATGGATATTTTCGGCCCCTAAACCACTTCTAGTCCAACCCCAACACGATTTGACACTCATATCTGAGCTAAATCTAGCATTGAGGTTGGTCAAGGGCTAGGAAGTTCCCTAAAAGGCCCCTTGTTCACACTATGAACCAATTATATGGATGCTATAAATATGTTCCATGGGTGTGATAGAAAAATAAGATATTCAAGGTATTGTTATGTTTCAAGAATTCTTCTATGAGAATCCTCTTTTCTCTTTGAATCATTCAAGCACCATTGCAAGGGCTATTCCACTCACCTCTTGAGGGAATTGGCATTGTATTTCTTCACCATTTTTCATTTTCCATTGTATGAAGAGAAGAGCTCTCTATTAGGGAACTGAATATCCCTCCCAAGGAGGAATATGGGACTTACAATCCCCTTCCTTTATCTATGGTGTTTAGCCTATCAATATATTGATCCATTGGTAGCTATATATTGGTCAATTTTTTCTTTTCATGGTTCTAGTTCTTCAAGCTTCTCTAACATTTGTTTCTTAGTTGTTTTTAGTTGTATTTCTTTGTTTTCATGTGTATTTGGTTATCTAATCAAATCACCAACCTTTTTCTTGTTTAGATGGCTTAACTAAGCATGCAAGTGTTGTTTTTTTTCTCACCCATGTGACAAAACCAACACAACACCAATACATATTTGTTCCTTGTAACCTATCCATATTCATTCAATTTATTTATGAAAAAACACTTTGTGCCATTCACATTCTTATTCTTTGGTCTTGGAACCAATTCCCAAGTGTCATTCTTCTCTATTTGATACAATTATTCATCCATGGCCTTATTCCAAAATTCATCCTTGCCGGCCTCCGCAAAACTGTTTGGTTCAATCATAGATAAGAGTGTTAGGTGCATTTGTTCTGGTGAACAGATTATTCTTCTAGTCTCAACTCCTGCATATTTGTTTATGATAATCTTATATAAAGGATGATTCTTGTGTACTCGTTTGCTAGGTGTCTTTGGAGACACTTGCTGAAATTTCTCTTCTACTTTTTTTTGATCCTCTTCATATTCTCTGTCTACTTCTTCTTCATCTTCCACCTCTTCTTCCTAAAGCTGTTCCATTGATTCATTTTATTCTTCCTTTAATTCTCGTCCACATGTTTCATCAATTGTTACATTGATTCTTTCCACAACTTTGTTCAACCTCATATTGTAACACTTGTATGCTTTCCTTGTACTTGAGTAAACAACAAGTAC
>SNQJ01S0030617.1:109135-146193 GCA_010110895.2 Picea sitchensis | reverse complement strand
TTAAATCTTTTTGTTTCAAAAATTTCACTAAAAGCAATAATGAACTTTGTTAAAACAAAGAAACCCAAACTAGTCTTTTCAATTGCATGAGGAAAGTGATCTTTCAAAACAACAAGCAAATGATAAAGACCAAGAAAACTCAACTTTCAACTGATCACCGGTTCTTAACTAATCAAGCACACTCATATTATGAAATCAGAGAGAATGGTTATGCCAAGAAAAGTCAAGACAAAAGTGACAAGAAGAGCCTTTGAAATCCTAAGACTGTTCATGCACAAAAATGAAGACAAGAAAGACACCAATCAATGGTCCAAGAAAATCTTATGAGGCACCTAGACTGATCTGGGCAGTTAAAGATGCCACAACTCAAATCCAAAAATTTGAAAAAATGGGTTCGCAGGCTGGCAATACTACACAGTGCGAGAATTAGGCATTCTCGCAGGTGGCCCTTGAGCAAAGTGCGAGAACCTCGCACTACAACCTAAAGGCAGAGTGTGAACTTTGTGGATTCTCGCAGGCTACAGTGAAGTGTAGTGTGAGAACCTTTGAAACTAGTCAAATTTTTGGAAAATGAAGCAAAAATTGAAAAGGCCTCTGGACCCAGAGGGTCTATTAGGATATCCTGAAGACTCAAAGATTGATAGGAAAGGATAAAAGTGAAACCAAAGAAAATGGCCACAGAAAAACACAAAAAGCCACAAAGAAAATGGGATTTTTCCCCAGTGGAGTTGCCAATTTTTTTATTGGATAAATCTGTAGGTGCAGACACTAACCAATATCCCTAGATCCACCTGGATCTAGAACAAAGCAAGACAGAAAATGACCCTTTCCCTAGATTTTGACCATTGAATTAAATAGGAGTTAAGAACAAATGACATACCTTATTATCGCTTCCTATGGTCTTTGTTGCTCCCGCTTCGCTCCAGTGCTCTCGTGCAGTCAAGACCAAGACAACACAAACCAACCAAATATGGATGTTGTTATTGGATAAATACGTAGGTGCAGACACTAACCGATCTCCCTAGATCCACCTGGATCTAGAACAAAGCAAGACAGAACATGACTCTTTCCCTAGATTTTGACCATTGAATTAAATAGGAGGAAAGAACAAATGCCATACCTTATTATCGCTTCCTATGGTCTTTGTTTCTCCCTGTTCGCTCCATTTCTCTCGTGCAGTCAAGACCAAGACAACACAAACCAACCAAAGTGAAGAAAGCACAATCTATTCAACAGTCAAACTATGTATATGATCAAGGAATTATACAATAAAGTGGAAATAGATTTATGGGAAAGGGACATATTACTGTATCATATTAATGGAAAGTAAAGATTACAACTTGAGCCTTGATGTTGCAAACTTCCTTTCGATGGCCCTTGGCTTCGACACACACACTTGATCACTTGCATGAAGAAGATCAACCCGTTTGGATAAACTTGCTGGAGTCTCCAAGATGATGTAGCTTCAGTCCTTCACACAATTATTTCACTAATTCTCCAGTGAATCTTGCTTAACCTTTTCCATGAGAATTCCCTCAATATATAGGAGAGAATGAATTAGTTACATGTATAAGAATGATCCCAAAATATTAGGGAATCCAGTACTAGGATAACCATTCGAATGCCATCTCATCCTTCTAGAAGATTCCCTTCTAGAAGCATCGAGAATTCATCTTTTTCCTTGCTTTAGAAAGAGTTTTCACCCTAGCAGTTCAACACAATGCGAACTTCTCGCACCCTAGCTTAAGGCAGCCTGCGAGAATCATGCATTCTTGCAGGCAAATATACTAGCAGCCCGCGAACAGTCTTCAAAAATGAGTTTTCTGGAAGAGATGAAAATAAATTTTTCTCAGGAGAAAGTTCTTATGAAGAGCCTGAGTACACCATCATCAATACATCATCATGATGACGAAAATCATGGGTAACAGATGCACGCAGAAGCCACATCTCTTTTCAAAGATAGCTACCACCATTTAAGCAAGTGTTTCAGTTTTGTAGTTTTACAGTTTCAATCTATTTCATTTATTCAATAGAAGATATTGTTCATTGGATATCTATGTTTTCCTTCATATCTTTGTGTTTATTTTCTTCAGTTTGTTAGTGAGTTCGTTCCTCTCCTAAATCTAGATCAACATGAGTATTTGTTAAATCTACGACACAAAATTCATTGGTTAATGTATATTTTCCCAATGTTACATCCAATCCCATAATCCTCTAAGTACATGCCATGTTATTGTCACACACCCAACCCCCTAAGTATCCTTTTAATATATGGGGGTATAACTTTTCTTCTTTTCTACAACTCCCTGAATCCTGGAATAGGGATTCCATCATCGTGTGCTCACCAATATCCTTCTAACGACTAAAACGTTTCCCAAAATTGAGCTCTGGTCTGAAGGTTATATCGTTCCGAAGTTTTTCGGGGTGTCTTTGGCCAATAGCCATCCCCTTCACCACAAGGATTCCACATAGATTCTCCTCTCTCACAACATCTTACATGGCACGGTTGTGACCTGGGTCCTCATCCCCTAATGGTGACATGGTTATTGGTTGCAGGGAGTATCCCTTGGTCTTCGCGAATATTGGGCCTTTGGATCTTCAACATTCTTACATAGGTTTGAAACTTCCTAGAGGCCTGAAGTCCCAAAGTTCTCTCACCACTCCAAGATATATGGTGGAGTTATATCCACCCTTAGATCTAATGGTTTGGATCTATCCATTCTTACCCAAAGCCTAAAGTTCACAAGGGGGAAGTGGGTCCCTCCTTAACTCGCGTCCCATATCATGACACCACGTGGACTTGCCCGAGAACATCGCTTCACCATGGATTACACGGGCCCAAACAATCAGGGCTTGACAATTTAGCAAGGGAGTTTCGATGCTTCGACGTTTAACACACCCTCCTATATCCTCAAATTCTCCCAAAGCCCCGGAATCTTGAAGTTCCAAAGTTTCAGACTCTCGGAGAAGGTCCCACACATGTACTTAACTCAAGGTTAATCATAGTATTTCTTTAATATTGTTTCTTAATTAATTCCGAAATCCCTGATTCCCCGAAGTTTTATGGATCATCGATCTAAGATCCTCGATAGTCCCGGAATCCATGAAATTTCATGGATCGTTGATCTAAGATCCTTTGATATCCTTCTCAAATTCTTGATTGAGAGTAATGGAAGGACAAAATAAGAGGGAGTAATAACCGACAGAAAAAGGTAGTCACTCCCTCATGACTACTTCGATCGGTAACACTCCATAAGGGTGGAAAGGTTGGTAAGTTACAATATTCATGAAGTCACAAAGTCGTGAACTCACACCAGTTGTCCGATCAAGTGGAAATTCCAGGTAGCTTCCTCACCGTTGAACCCATAAGAGGACAAGGATGAGGATCACACCATTTATCTGTGATCATGATCAATGATGAAGGGAATACATGTGGTTAAAATATGGTATGTGTTTAATGATAAGGTGGATACCATGATAATGGGTATGAGACCTCTAGTTGTCAGTCAAACTGTTTTTTCACCATTCCAACAAGTTTCCTTTGGAAAAAAGTAGATGTTGTGAGGTTCCAACATCCCAAATTCCTATAACTCTGAAGTCCTGAAGCCCATAGGGTTTATCTCCTTTTGGGTGTAGTAAAGGTTTCCAGGTCTTGGTCAAATGGGACTCGAGAAGCCCCGAGAGCTACACTCTTGAATCATACCCGAGATTTGGTTAGGCTCACGTACTTGAGCTTTTGGTCACTTAGAAGAATGGTTTGAAGGAAGATCCTTTTGACTATAGACCTCAGAATCTATAGAAGGGAAGGGAATCTTGAGGGATTGATGAGTTTGGGACCATCCTGTAGAGTCTGTCTTGACTCTGGCTTTGTGGATTTAATCCCTAGTTTATTCCATTGGGTAGATTAGTGCATATACAGATTCAACTAGAGGTCGTCTCACCTTATTCTCTGATTCCTTTCGAAACCCATTAATCACAGGTCTCCTTTGCTAAATATGATTAAAAAGGAAGCCATTGAAAGAATATGGGATTTAATTTCTACTTCAAACTTCCTAGACCGATAGGCCATCAGAGCCACAAAATCTACCATTCAACAAGATAAACAATAATTCCATCATCTAGCTCAAGGAATTACATATTAAAAAAAAATAGTCAAGGTAAAATAAAACTCAGAGCCACACTTATCTGAAATGTTGGAATTTAGTTGGAAACTACTGAAATGGGTTCCCTTTTCCACCCAACCATAGGCACATTTGTTCTTGGAGTATTCCCCAACTATCCACCCCCTAGCTAGACCATGATGAAATGAGAGGGATTTTGCTTACTCTCCTTTTCCCATAGGAACCTGATAGTCCAGTTTTCTATCCACCAAGAAAGGGAGTCTAATGTGATTGGTCATTCAATAACATCCACTCCATTTATCATCTTGATTAGAAAACATCGTCCAATCACTCCTGTAACCAAAAAAAATTATTCACAGTTCTCTTCCTCCAAACTAGAGAGCCTCATGCACTCTTCTTCTTCTCTATTGTTCCTCTAGATCATGCATGTGTCCTATGTCTATGCTTCTTCCCTCTTCCCATGAGTTTCCTCTCTTTTCTTTCCTTTCCCAACAATATTTCATGGGTTATTTCTAGAAGTTTCAGATGGTACTCTTCCCATATCCCTCATTGACTCTTGAGGGAATGCTTCTAAACTACCATATTGATTGGTAATTAAGCTTCTTCTAGGCCATAATAATTTTATGGAGTTGCACATTTATATCCAGTAGGGTACCGTTCTGACAGGGGTCAACCCACCATTACCGGTTCCCCTACCATCACTTCTCATGCATCATGATCTATTTAGAAACCCTCTTTTAACAATGATGCCACTAATTTCCTTTTATTTAATAACAAAAATATATACATTAATTTCTATGACACGGTTCATTTTCTGTCTAACATTCATATGGTAGATTTGTCTATAGTTTTTTCACAATAATAATAATATTTACAATTTGGGGGAAATAGGGGTGTTACAATCCCCTTCGCCTTAAAAGGAACACTTCCCCAGTGTTCTATATTTTGTAGTATTTTTTTATGTACATCAGTGAACAAAAATGGGTATGCATGTTTCATGGCATCCTCCAATTCCCATGTGGCTTCATCTGGGCCAAAGTGTTCCAATTGAACCTTGACCTGGGAAATGGTTTTGTTTCTGAGTGGGATCCCTTTCCTATCTAGTATGCATCGTGGTTATGGAAGGAATTATCCCTCTGGTTCCACTTGGATCATAGACCAGTTAATTATATGATTATAATCATGTACATATTTATTCAATAACGAAAAATGGAAAACATTATGCATTTTTACTATGGGAGGAAGTGCTAGTCTATATGCCATAGGTCCCATTCTGTCCAAAATTTCAAAAGGTCCACAAAACTAAGGTGCCATCTTGGCCCAAGTTCCCATTCTCAAGGAACTTCTTATGGGTCTAATCCGGATATACACATGATCCCCTACGTTGAACTCCCTAGGAGTCCTATTTTTGTCTACATAGCTCTTATGCCAGTCTTGAGCCACCTTCAGATTATGTCTTATTCAAGCTACTTGTTTTTCCATTTCTTTTAATAGGTCTGGCTCAAGTTTTATTCTGTCTACTAGGTTATTCCAACTAATTGGGATGTTGCATTGTCTAGCATAGAGAGCCTAAAAATGGTTCATATTCAATGAATCTTGATAACCATTATGATTCAGGTGGATATCAGTGGCCACCCACCTATTCCAACTGGATCAAAATAGTTTTCTAGCAACTTATTATTTTTAGCAATTTTTCGGTTCCTAAACTTTCGGGGCCATTTTGAAGGAATAAATGAAGTTTTTTTGGGATATATCTCCCCAATGATAGATTAAGGCTTTTATTGATCCCCCAAAATGAATCTCCTCGATGATACCTTTCCAACGATCTATCGTGCGCCCCAAACGGATATCGTATGCCAAAGTTACACCCCCGGGAAGTTGATACACCAAACTACCCAAAATGGGGTCCACAAAACTGTTGGATTCTCATCTTCTGGGGTTAGGGTTTTGGATTTTATTTATGTTAAAAAGGCATTTAGAGCCTCATTTTAAATCATTTTCTTATGAATGAGAGTAGACATCACATCTCTTCTCAGAGATAAGTTGCCACCATTCTAGTGAGTCTTTCACTCTGTATTTTTACAGTCTTTGTATATTTTCACTCATTAATAGAAATTGTGTATTACTGTATCTCTGTGTTTATGGTTGCATCTCTGATACATTTATGTTATATTATTGGATATTTGAGATATCTCTATGCATTTCTTTGTTATGTCTCCGCTCTCATTTCGTGCTAAAAATAATCCAGATTAGTGGTATCAGAGCAGGCTGCTCTTGATCGTTTTTTTAGTGCATGTCCCCAATGAGGTATGAGTATAGCAAGTTTGGAATCGAGCTTGTCTCTCTTAAGGAAAATTTATCTCGCACACCCAAGAAAACCTCCATGGTGGAAGAAAAGAAAAATGACATAGTAGACGATTTTATTAATCTATTGCTTGAGCAAGATCTCATGCAACTAAGGGACGAAATGATGGAGAATTTTGTGCACATCCTTCAATGCCTATCGATAAAAACCAACACATATTCATCAAGCGACCACTTTGGAGGCACCTCACCTTTCAAGGTACAAGTTAATTTTGATATTCCCATATTTGAAGGACAGATAGATGAGGATGCCCTAGAAAAATGGTTAAATTTGCTAGAAGGTTATTTCTCTGTTCATAATTTATCCGACGGGGAAAAGATCACCGTAACACTCCTTAAGGATCTCACCCATGTCAAACATTGGTGGGAAACTTACTGGGAGAAAATTTCGATAGAGGAGTTTGGAATATATGGGGTCGAGCCCACTTGGGATTATTTTGTGGATGTGGTCAAGGAAGAATATTATCATGTTGGAAAATATGATGACTGGTATATGAGATGGACCACACTGCAACAAGAGAGGGGACAAACAATGCGAGAGTTCACCAATACCTTCCATACCTTGTGCACCAAACTGGGTATCAAAGACTCTGAGTGACATTTGGTTCTGAAATACCATGGGGCTCTACACAGATACATCCAAACTGAAATGGATTTTCTGGACATCACATCACTGGGTGTTGCTTATCGATATGTTGTTAAAATCGAGCAGGAATTTAAGCAATAGAACAAGCTGGAGTTTAGGTATGCAAATACACAACCAACAAAGTATGGTAAATATGGCTCTAACAACCAACCTTCAAAAAACAAATCCAAGCCACAAGAAAACAAGGGTAACATAAATACGAATAAGGACATTAGAAAATGGTGTGATTTCCACAAAATCCCCTGGCATAACACCTATGAATGTCGCTCAAAAAATTCATTGGTGGCCGAGATCAAAGACAACGAGCATAATCCTGATTCAAAATCTGATTCAGAAAATACTGGTAGAAGACAGATCATCGATGCAAACCCCATTGTTATTGTCGTGACCACAACAGTTCAACCACAAGAACCAACAGATCCTGAAGAGGGGGAGCAAATTTTTCATTCACATATGTGGGTGACATGGACGCCACTACATTTTATTGTTGACAGCGGAAGCCAGAAGAAACTCATATCAAAAGAGGTCATCAAACGGTTGGGATTGTCGACAACACTGCACCCGCAACCATAAAACATCGGGTGGCTTCACCAGGGATGAGATATTCATGTCAGCTAGTAGTGTCAATTGTCATACGACATCCAACCCTTCAAGAATGAGGTATTTTGTGATGTTTCCCCGCTGGATTCCTATGATGTTTTCTTGGGCCAACCATATATGTGGAAGCGCCATAATATTTATGAGTCTCGAACTTGTAGTGTCATTGTTACTCTGGGAGGTCATCTCTACAGGATACTAGAGGTAGTTCCAATTACTATCCCACCTAAACAGTTCCGCAAGGTAGTATTTCATACTACACAATTCATCTTCTTCACAATCTATTCAAAAGGTGAACAAAAGGACACTGCAACCACTACAACCTTGGCCCAAGAACCTTCTATCCAATAGAAGCATGTTGACAAGGTTGCAACAAAGAACATATATTCATTTTACACAAAGTCATTTCATGTATCTTGACTGGTTGAACATACTCAACCCCGCTAGCAACAGGTTCGCGACAACCTTCGACAAGATAAGCAACACAACTTCTCCAGCAAGGAAAGCAACTCATCAAGATGTAGATTCAAAAAATGCTTTTCTCTCTTACCTGGGAACTCAACACAATTGAGACCATTTATTACTAAGGAGGGAGGATTGATCCAGGTGGATATCGGTGGCCACCCACCTATTCCAACTGGCTCAAAACAGTTTTCTATCAACTTACTATTGTTAGCAATTTTTTGGTTCCTAAACTTCGGGGGCCATTTTGAAGGCGTAAATGAAGTTTTTTTTGGGATCAAGCCCCTCAAAAATGGCCAAAGTCTTTGATTTCACCCGCACAATGAATCTCCTCGATGATACCTTTCCAATGATCTATCGTGCACCCCAAACGAATATCGTATGCCAAAGTTATGCCCCTGATAAGTTGATAAACCAAACAACCCAAAATGGGGTCCACAACACTATTGCATTTTCATCTTCTGGGGTTAGGGTTTTGGATTTTCTTTATGTTAAAAAGGCCTTTAGAGCCTCATTTTAAATCATCTTCTTGTGAACATGAGTAGCCATCACATCTCTTCTTAGAGATAAGCTTCCACCATTCTCGCGAGTCTTTCACTCTGTATTTTTACAGTCTTTGTACATTTTCACTCATTAATAGAAATTGTGTATTATTGTATATCTTTGTTTATGGTTGCATATACGATACATTTATGTTATATTATTGGATATTCTAGATATCTCTGTACATTTATTTGTTATATCTCCACTCTCATTTCAAGCCGAAAATAATCCAGATCACATTGTCATAAGAAATCTATAAAAATGGTAGGTAGTCTTCCCATCTCTCGAGTTGATGCATAACATGCATCCTTAACATGTATTCTAATACCTTATTTACCCTCTCTTTCTATCCATTCGTTTGAAGGTGATAGGCTATACTAAATAACAATTTAGTTTCAAAACCAACAAACAAATATTTCCAAAAATTTGAAGTAAATTTTGTATCTCTGTCTGATATGATTTCCTTAGGTATGCCACACAGTATAAATATTTCTTTCATGAAGATATTGGCAATGTCTATTTCCTTGAAAGTTGAATTTACGGGAATAAAGTGAGCAACCTTGATCAAGTTATCCACCACTACCATATTGACATCATTATGCTTGGTTGATTTTGGCAATTCGGTGATAAAATCCATGGAGATGGTTTCCCATTTCCATTCTGGAATTGTTAGGGGCTGCAATAGCCCTGCTAGATGCTAGTGCTCCACCTTAACCTTCTAACATTCTAAGCATTTATCCAAGTAGTTAATTATTTCCTTCTTCATTCTCGGCTAATAAAATAGTTTCTTGGAGGGTGTTATCATTTTTTGATAACCAGGGTGACTAGTGTATGATATTTTATGTAGTTCATCCATTATGAACCTCTTCAATTTGTCACAATTTGGAATATACAAGCTACCTTTGTAAGTTAGTAGGACATCATTCAACAATTAAGATCCCTCATAATTCAGCCCTGTGGGTTCTTTCTCTAGGAATGATTTCATAGTTTTGAAGATCTCATCCACTTCTTGTGCACTTTTGACTCTCTCCTTGATATATGACTCATAGGCACTCACATCTTCTAGGTGAATCACTTTCATACTTCTGCTAAGGGAATCAAACACTTTGTTTTCATTTCCCTTGATATGTTTGATTTAAAAATCAAATTCACTAAGGAGAGTCATCCACCTAGATTTCCTAGCATTGAGTTTAGGATGGTCAAACAAGTATCTCAACCCACTATGGTCTGTCATCAACACAAATCTTCTTCCTAGGAGGTAATTCCTCCACATTTTTAAAGAATGTACTATGGAAGAAAATTCCAAGTCATGTGTCACATAATTGATTTCATGTTCATTTAATTTTCTATATTCATAACATATTACATGCCCTTCTTGCATGAGGACTCCTCCGAGTCCTTCCTTGATAACATCTATACACACCAGGAAGTCCTCGTTTGGGTTTACAATTTTCAGCATTGGTGCATTGGTTAAAAGGTGTTTTAGTTGGTGAAAACACTCCTCACACTTTGTTGTTCAAATGAATTTAACTCCCTTTTTTTGTAGGGAGGTGATTGGCCAACCAATTCTGGAAAACCCTTTATGAACCTTCTATATTATCCCACTAGACCCATAAAGATTCTAATATCAGAGACATCCCTTGGTGTAGGCCAATCCATTATGGATTTGATTTTATCAGGGTGAACTGCCAATCCTTCTTCAGTGATGACATGGACTTAGTAATTAACCCTTTTAGAAAATAAATCACACTTACTAAACTTGGAATAGAGCTTGTTCTCTCTTAGAACTTGAAGCAGCAACTTAAGGTACTATTCATGCTCTTCTCTTCTCTTAGAATAGATCAGAATGTCATCTATGAATACCAACACAAATCTATCCAAGAATTTGCTTAGTATAATATTCATCAAACACATAAAGGTGGTTGGTGCATCGGTAAGACCAAATGGCACTACCACAAATTCATAGTGCCCGTACCTTGTCCTAAAGGTTATTTTATGGATGTCTTCATCCTTAATTCAGACTTGATGGTATCCCGACCTTAAGTCAATTTTGTAAAATATTGTAGCACCCCTTAGCCAGTCAAACATGTCATCAAGTCTTGGCAAAGGATATTTATTCTTAATTGTCATCTTATTAATTTGTCTATATTCTATGCACAATATGAGGGTGCCATCATTTGTTTTCACAAACAAAGTTGGTTCTCCCCAAGGGGACACACTAGGCCAGATGTAACCCTTTTCTAACATCTCGTTCAATTGGAGCTTGAGCTCAACTATCTCTCGTGTACTCATTCTATAAGGTGATCTAGACATTGGCACTACTCCAGTTATAAGTTCTATTGAGAAGTCAATATCTCTTCTTGGAGGTAGACCTGGTACCTCTTTTAGAAACACATATTTATACTCTCCTAATATAGGATGGTCCTCTAGGCTTGGTTTATTTTCCTCAATAGAGTTCAACACTTGTATTGCATACAAAGGACATCCTTTTTTGCAATACTTGTTCACCTAGGGTTGATATTTGTTTCAATGAGATTGGATTTTGAAATCCCTATAGGGTTCTTTTCCTCCCCTCCTCATCTTCACACTCCAATGTTTTATTATAAAATTCCAAATTGGATTTATGGGAAACCAACCATTCCATGCCAATCAATAGGTCATAATATCCCAAAGGGAGCATGTTTAGGGTTGCTTGGGTGGACAATCCATTCAAAATGAATTGGCATGCTGGTATGACCTCTATCACTTTTCTTTTCGTTCTAGTGGCTAGTTGTACCAACCATGATTTAGCATGTTTTAATTGCTGCAATTTACATTTCTCAAAATTTTGAGGGGAAAAATAACTTATATTAGAACCAGGTTCAATTAAAAAGGAAACTAGATGGTTGGAAATCACACCTTCCATATCCACCATTGAAGATTGGTGATCATCTTGTCGATCATCCAGGGTGGCATAAATTTTTAACATGATCCTACACACACCTTTGACTATAGTAGCTTCCTGGATGTTGTAGATGCTCCTATTGTCTTGCTGCATATGGGGACAATCCCTCAACAAATTTTATTCTCTACATCCCCAAAATTTCAACAATTCTCTCCTTTTATCTTCAGTATTTTCTGGGACTGATCCAAATGGTTTATTTCCACTTGGGGATGGAAACTTATGTTGATACACATTTTTAGTAGGAAGGCTCATCTTAGAGCATTCCCTGTGGCTCTTAAACTTTGAAGGTTTAAACCCCTTCTTCTTGAATCCCAATTTTCTTTCCTTGTTCCAATCATTATGAGGTTCTTCCCTATGATTGAATTTCTCATAGCAATACCTTTCATTCCTAATGGTGTATTCTAGAGTCTTGGGTTCATCAAACTCAATTATGTATCGATAGGATTGAGGAAGCCCATTAATAAATCACTGCACCTTTGCATTTTCATCCTTGATGTAAGGCACGTACCTCAACATCTCGAGGAATTTGTTGATATATTCATCAATGGTGAGATGTCCAAGTTTGAGTTCATATAACTCTTTAGTCCTTTCATAATAGTACCTTTCAGATAGATAATTTTTCTTAAAATACTTTTCAAATTGTTTCCATGATAATTCCTCATGAATTCATTTCACATTTCTAAGGTCCTCCCACCAGATGGAGGCCTTTCCATTCAAGTTAAAGATGGATATTTGGGCCTTTAAGTTCTTAGAGTAGTCATGGACTTTGAAGTACTTCTTTAGGCTGAGTATCAAAACTTATTCTTCTTCCCCCTTCCTAATATCTCCATCGAAAGTGGGTGGTTTGGATTTCTTAAACTCTTCAGGGTCATGGCTTCTGGAATGTTTCCTCATTTTTATTCTCCTCTGAGAATGTAAACTAGTCTCACTTCTAGACAATTCCTTGGAGTTTTCAGTTCCCTCACTAGAGGATTCTTCAGTTGAATCCTAGATGTCAACATGCCTCTTGGCTCCATGTTGGTCCTTCTTTGAGGTTCTTCTTCTCGTGTTGCCATTTTCAAGGCTATTCTTTTGTATCTCAGGTGGACTTTGTGTTTTCTTAGTATTATGTTGGTCCACATTATTGGTCATTGGTCCATGTTGCAATTTCCTCTGTATGTTTGATAGGATTTGCAACAAGACTGCATTTATTTCAATTATATTTTATTTTTCTCTCATGAGTCTCTCATTGTCTGCTTTAAATATTTGTAATTCCACCATAAGGCTTCTTACAGTGTCATATAAATCTAGAGGGGTTTCTACCACCATCCTCTCAACATAATATTCTTCTCTATTGTGGGAGATCCCCCTCACTCATGGTGTGTCACCATTATTTACTTTGTAGTTTTCCTTTCTGTCCATTGAATGGTTAAGTGTTGATAAAAACATTTTTTGTTAGTCAATAGTCCAGAAATTTTTATGAACAACATAGGTTATTTTTTTTAAGGTAAAATTAGCTTCAATATCCCACATACAACAACGATATGTAGTTCAGATTCAGAACATGTAAAAAAATATGGTCTCACTCCTTCCAGTAGTAAAGATTAAATAATCTCTTACATGTGGGGTATGGTAGAGTTCCCTGGCCCTTATAGGTTTCTATTAAAGTTTGTTACACTCTTTCATGAGACCAAGAAGGCCAAGTGTTGTTGCTTGCTCTAATACCAATCTGTCTCACACTAGACCCCCTAAGTAGCCTTTTAAGGGATGGGGGTATAATTTTTATTCTTTAATACAACTCCATGAATCTTCGAATGAGGATTCCATCATGGTGTGCTCACCAAGATATTTCCAACAACTGAAATTTTTCCAAAAATCGAGTTCTAGTTTGAAGGTTATAGCCTTTCAAATATTGTTTGGGCGTCTTTGGCCAATGACCATCCCCTTATCCATGGGGATTCCACGTAGCTTCAACTCTCTCACCCCATATGACATGGAACGGTCGTGACCTGGGTTATCATCCCTTGATGGTGACGTGGTTGCTGGTTGCAGGGAGTATCTCCCGGTATTTGCGAATACCGGGCCTTTGTCTCTTTGAAATTATTATGCAAATCTAAAACTTCTCGCAGTCCCGAAGTCCTGAAGTTCTCTCACCACTCTAGGATCTATGGTGGAGTTATATCCTCTCTTATATCTAACAGTTGGGATCTATCTGTTCTTACCCATATCCTAAAGTTGACAAGGGGGGAGTTGGTCCCTCATTAACTCGCATCCCATATCACGGTGCCATGTAGACCTTCCTGGTCATGACACTTCACCATGAATTACGCGGGCCCACCCAATAAGGTATTGACACTTCAACGAGCGTGTTTCAGTGTTTACCACATCCTCTCATATCCTCAAATTCTCTTGGAGTCTCGAAGTTCTAAATTTTCAGACTCTCGGAGAGGGTCCCACACACGTACTTAAATTAATATTAATCACAAGGTTTATTTAATCATGTTTCTTAATTAATCACTGAAATTTGGGCCAAATACTAGGTTACAACTTGTTGTGAACTCCCAAGGTCATGGAATCCCCACAGTTTCATGGACCATCGATTTAAGATCCTTTGGTATCCTTTTTGAATGCTCGATCGAGGGTAATGGAAGGACATAATAAGAGTGAGTAATAATCGATAGAAAAAGGTATCCACTCAATTGGAAATTTTGGGTAGAATCCTCACGATTGAACCCATAACAGTAAAATTACAAGGATCATGTCATTGATCTGTGATCATGATCAACGAGGAAGGGAATACCCATATTCAAAATATGGTAGGTGTTTAACGATAAGGAAAATACCATGATAATAGGTATAAGAATGCTAGTTGTCAGTCAAACCATCTGGTCTCCATTCCAATAGGTTTCCTTTAGAAAAAAATGGATGTTGTGAGGTTCCAAAATCCCAAAGTCCTGGACCTCTAAAGTCTCGAAGATCGGAGGGCTTAGCTCCTTTTGGGCGTAGTGAAGGTTTCTAGGTCTTGTTCATATGGGACTCGACAAGCCCAGAGAGATACACTCTTGAATTGTACCTAATATTTGGTTAAGCCTAGGGACTTGAGATTTTGGTCACTTGGAATAATGGTTTGAAGGAAGGGCCTTTCACCTACAAAACTCGAAATATATAGTAGGGAAGGGAATATCAATGGATTGATGAGTTTGAGACCATCCTATAGAGTCTATTCTGACTCTAGATTTGTGGATTCAGTCCTTGGGTCAGTCCATTGGGGGAACTAGAGCATACACGGATTCAACCAGAGGTCAGATCACATTCTTCCCCAATTTTTTTTTAAACCCATTAATCAAAGGTCTCCTTTGCTAAATATGATTAAACAAGAAACCATTGAGATAATATGGGATTTAATTTCTACTTCAAACTTCCCAGACCATTAGGCCATTGATGGGTGTTATATATGCACTAAAAACACACTAACAACCCTTAATTAAATTGTCAACCCGGGGTAAGTAAACTTAGAGTTGTAGAAAAATATATGCCAAAGGTAGAAGGGTTGGTAGGATTATAGTCTAACTAAGGAAGGTATATATCTAAGGCTAATCTACTCAAGAAAAACCTATCTAATGAGCAAACCCTACTAAGCAACTTGAAACTAGGTAACCTAAGTACTTTTGGGCCAAGGATCGATGGATAGTTCCTAAGAAAGCAAGTAAAACCCTATGTAAATCAAACTCGTTCAACAATAAACAATAAGCAACTATCTAAGCATATCAATAAGCAAATGACAAAAGCAAACTATTTTAACTTCCCAACCTACATTCAATGAACAACTACCCTATGAAAGAAAATAAATAAACAAGTAAGCAAAGACACCTATCTAACCTATTAAAGAAAATAGACAAGCAAGCAAAGACACCTAACTAACCTACTAAATAAAAAGACAAGTAAGCAAAGGCACCTAACTAACCTACTAAAGCAAAAGACGACTATCTAACCTACTAAAGAAAATAGACAAGTAAGCAAAGGCAACTAAATACTGCAAGTAATCAAATAAAACTTCTCATTGAACAACTATCTAGACTAAGAGGCAAGTGGAATAAATGCTCAATGCAAAACTATTTCTAATGCATGAAAGGAAATCTAAGAGGCAATTGGGCTAAATGCTGAATGCAAAACTATTTCTAATGTATGAAAGGAAATCTATTTTATTGAAAGCAAGATGAACTACCGACTAATGCTTAATCTATAATAAACAAACTACTATCTAATCTATCAAAGAAAATTCTATCTATCCTACAACAACAATAAAACTATCTTCTAAATTATGAAAGAAAGAAACTATATCTTTTGATCTACGAAAAGAAGAAACTATCCTTAATCTATGAAAAGCTCAAATATAATGTTGGTGGTTGTGTGAATGTCTTCGATGTCGGATGATATCTCGGTGACACTTGACAACAAAAGACAATTCAAGTGGTATAAGTTGAACACTAATCTCAATGGAAAGGTGAAAGGTATGGATTAAACAATCCAATGAGAGTTTATCCATGACAAAACAATGTTAAATACCCTGCATATTCATATATGAACCATCAACAACATAGTGAGATCATCATTAAACTTCTATACTACATAAGAAAAACTAGATTCAACCATTAACTAAGAAATATAACTACAATTTAAGTCTAGGAAAGGAATTTACATAAATGAAACTATGCTACATCTATTCTAACAATTCAAACTGTAATAAAGAAATGATTAAAAACATAAATGAAACTATGATATTGAAAAGTAAACTAACAATCTACATTAACCAACAAGTAATTAAACGAGATCTATATAAAAACTGAAATAAGCAATCTATCATTAAAAACTAGAATTAACTCTATCCATCCATCAAATCCTTGTCAATTAAAACCCAAATTAAAATGTTATTCTATGCAATTCAAAACTCTATTTTAAACTTGATTCTAAAATCATAAATAAAAACATAATCTAGTATTTAACTACACATGGGGTTAGTCTAGGAGTCTGCAGATCCATTCCTAACTACGAGATTAATGCATGCTAACACAATTCATCATTTTAACCTACAAAAGAGAGTCAAAGCAAATTAAATTATAACAACAAACTAATTAACAAAATAAAAATGCATGTACAGGAAATAAAGAGAGACAACTAAACTATTAAAATGCATAAATAAACTAAATAAGAGTTACCAGACTGCTGGTGGGCCCCCCAGCAAGTCGTGGTCACTCTCTAAAAGCACACCATGAGCTCAGCAAAATGAATTCACCATTAAAACACATAAACACAATTTTATACAATTCTGGCAATTGAAAAATGAAAAAATAGAGCCAAAATCGTTTTTGGCTCTAACACACGACTTATTCTACTACTTAACAATTATATGACCACCATGGTGGTATTTATAATGTTTACAGACCAAGTGGTCGATCACAGGAGGTTCGAACCACTTCTAAAATTGACAAATTTCATTAATGGTGCCCTAACCGTTGAAACAGAGCGAGCCAATAATCACCCACCATAACAACCCAAAATCGAGTTGTCAAGAGTTCAGTAGCTGGAGGGGATAAGGATGAACAAAATCCATGTTCCTGATTTGCCCATCATTGGCCACCAATACCATAACTGCCAAGTCTCCCTCCGTTTTTGTACAATACGCAGTGCTGGAAGGAGTGTCGTATCAAGTACCAGAACGAGTGTTGGAATGAGTGCTGGACTGAGTGAAATGTAGTGCATTTTCTCCCTGTAACATAAAAAAACGTGAATAATATCCTCGAAAGTGTGAAAACATGATAAATTATGCTCGATACAATCATTAACATGAATCATACGTACCTTATGTCGATCATACCGTTTTATCATAAAATTCTTCAAAATGCTCCTTTAAAAGATGAAAAACACATATGTACATATGGCAAAAGTGCATAATAACCATCATAAAAGTGATCATATCTCAGACCCAACAGCCATCAGAGACACAAACTCTACCATTCAATGAGATAAACAATCATACCATCATCTAGCTCAAGGACTTACATATTACAACAAAATAGTCAAGGTAAAATAAAACTCAGAGTCACAGTTATCTAGAATGTTGGAATTTAGTTGGAAATTGTTGAAAGGGGTTCCCTTTTGCACCCAACCACATGAAAAATTATTCTTAGAGTATTCCCCAGCTGGCCAACCCTTAGGTAGATCATGATGACATGAGAGGGATTCTTCTTGATCTCAGAATCAACAAGGGACAAAAGTTACTCTCCTTTTCCCCACAGGAACCTAGTAGTCCATTTTTGTATCCACCAAGCAAGGGAGTTTGTTGTGATTTCTCACTCAATCAAAACCACTCTATTTATCATCTTGATTAGAAAACATTGTCCAAGAAATTTTGTAACCATAAAAACTTATTCACATTTCTCTTCCTCCAAACTAGAGAGCCTTGCACATTCTTCTTCTTATCTATTGGTCCTCTAGATCATTCACGTGTCCTCTTTCTTTTCTTCTTCCCTCTGCCCATGAGTTTCCTCTATTTTATTTCCTTTTCTAACAATATTGTTTGGGTTAGGTTAGGAAGTTTCAGATGGTACTCTACCCATATCCCTCATTGACTCTTGAGGGACTACTTCTCAACTATCAATCTGACTAGTAATTAAGTTTCTTCTGGGACAAAATATTGTTCTGGAGCTGCACATTTATATCCAACAGGGTACTAGCCTAGCAGGGGTCAACCCACCATTATTGGTTCCCCAACCATCCCTTCTCATGCATCGTGATCTATATTTAAACCCTCTTTCAAAAATCATGCCACTAATTTCGTTTCATTTAATAACAAAAATATATACATTAATTTCTATGGGGGGGATCATTGTCTCTCCAACATTCATATGATAGATCATTCTATAGTTTTGTTCATAGTGATAATAATATTTACAATTTAGGGGAAACAAAGGTGTTACAGTTTTAACCATCTGCTACTACTACATTGAATCCCTCAAAGTACTCCGCAGTGATTTGTCTCCTAGTGACAAGTGAAACATCAATGAAGTTGTGGGCGGCCCTACCATTAATCAATGTTGTAACCCTCTTCCCCTATGAAATTCCTCTGACCCTCAAGGTGTAGTATTTAGGGACTCTTGAAAGTGAGGAAATGGTCACTCCCTTGGATTTATCCTACAATGGCTCCTGCTATGTAGCATTGAGATGTGATGGATTACCACTATTCTGTCAAATTCCATCATCATCATCGTCATCCTCCTCGTAGGAAACTGTTGGACATATTTTCATTGATGTGTTGTCATTGATGTCAATAGCATATGTCATTACATTATAATGATGAGTTGGTATGAACAAAGAGTAGAAAATCCATGTACAAAAGTACTAAAAAATTAAGAGCTCAGGAGGGTTAGCGATTGAAGATCAGAAGCTCAGAAGAGATGATGCACATGAAGTTCAGAAGGGAAAGCGAATTGTAGAAACATGATTAGATCAATTTGTGACCATTGGATACACAAGCGCCATATCAAGGGCAGGGATTGATTGTAGAGTGCGAAGGGATAATTAAACAACGCGTTAATTCCAATCCTGCAATTAGTCTAGACCGTCAGATTACAAGAGAAGGACCACTGGAGGATTGGTCAAAAATCGTATCATGTCATGACTGTTGGATACACAAGCACTAGATCAAGGGCAGGGATTGATTGTGGAGCGTGAAGGGATAATTAAAAAACATGTTATTTCCAATCCCGTAATTAGTCTAGACCGTCAGATCTCATCGATTCAAAGATCTACGACTGTGGTTGATCCACCAACAATTGCAAAAATTCAATTACAGAGTTTGGGAGACGGGATAAACCATGCACAAGTTTATAGTTCCACAATCCACACTGACCATCGATGGTGACCTGCCAATAGATCTATGGTTGGCATCAATTCCACTACCAAACAAGCAGTTTTAATTGCAGAACTCGATGATAGTTTTAAATGTCGTGCTAGTTGAGGACCCTACAATCAACCCTGATCATTGATCTTCTCCAAGAGAATTCCTGATAGTTGGATCAAGGCAAGTAGAAGGATAGGATAAGAAAATACAAAGTTCAGAGCCCCAGAGTCCCAAAGTGAATGAGGACCATCAGATCTGGACAATATATGATGGTCGTTGGATCAAAATAGTGGTCAACTTCGGCGTTGACCACTTCGGAGAAAAAGGATTCAGAACATATCAATTCACCTGGAGGTCGAATTTATGAATTCACTCTCATCTGGAAATCTCAGATACATTTCACGAGTTAGGACAACCATTATATCTAAAGAACATGTGCCACATGAGGAGATCCACGTCAGCAAGGAAATGTGGCACAATCAGATGATGACAAGTTTCAAAGTGCAGTTGGCATTTCAGGTATGCGTAAGTCATGAATCTATGTGACATGTGGAAGCCACTAAGTTAGTGCCACATCAACAAGTGACTTCAACAAGTTATGTCACTCCAGGAGTTCGTACTTTGGGAGTTTCACCACCTGAAAATACCTGAAGTCCCGAAGTTCTAAAATGAACGAGAACCGTTCATCGTGCAAATAAAATCCAATCGTTCGATCTACTTCGGTGAATTGAAATTCAGAATATTGAAGGACTGTGAAGGAGAAATCACCCGAAGCACCGAATGTCGAAGCCAATGCTAACAGTTGATCTACTTCAAGAGAGTTCTCAACCAATTATCAAGCATAGTGGAAGGATAGCGTAAGTGGAGGTGTTAACCGAAAACAAGTGATCACCACCACTTTATGACTTATTTGGTAGGTAATCACTTCGAAGGAATTGCTACTCCATAATTCAGGAGCCACAAATAGCCGAAGTTCTGAAGTAAATGAGAACCATCCATCTCATTGTGACATTAAAATGTGATCGTTGATTTTGATATGTGATCAAGAAATATCTTGTCTTAGCACTCAGTCACCACCTATGGTTGTATGGAATAAAGAAACAAAGGGTGAAAGAAGACATAACACTTAAATTGATAAGCCCGTGGTCCTGTGCTTATGGTCATATGTAAATGGTTTGAAGGAAGCACCTCTGCAAAATTTGATTTCTGCAATATTTGTAGAGACATGAAACTAAGTTAAATGAAATCGATCCATACCTGTGATCAATCAATGAACAACATTTTCATTAAATTGAAAAGGCTTCTCGATAATATTTGAATAAAGAAAAACAAATGATATTATTGTTAATGAAGAGGTGAGATGGTCCAAACAAAGGGACACAATGTTTCATAGCTCTCACCAGTTCGAAGAGTATATAAACGAGAAACAGTGGTGATAAGAAAGTGTCTTTGCAGTCCAAATAAGAAGATCATAATAGAAGCAGAGTCCAAGAAGAAGAACTATTGTTTCTTATGAAGTGAGGGTGGAAGGAAGGAGCATGTAAGGATTCATATCCTTAGTAATAAAATTGTAAAATATAAGGGAGTTGGTGCTTCCTAGGGTTGGTTCCCTAAATACAAGGGATTTGGTGCTTCGTAGGGTTGGTGCCCTAAAGACGAGGTAGTTGGTGCTTCCTAGGGTTGGTGCCCTGAAGAAGGGGATATGTGTCTCCTAGAGTTGGTTCTCTAAAGAGGATTGGCGTCCTTCACTATTCTTTATAAAACCTTGTAATTGATGTTAAATATATTTATATAATTGATTTTGCATACAATTCATTGTTGATTTATTGTGGTTATCAATAAAATATAAAAAGTAATTGTTAATTGTTAAGAAGGGGTAATACTGGTTCACCCCCCACTCTCAGTATTCCAACAATTGGTATTAGAGTGGGTGCCTTCACCATAGTCTAACAACTGGAAGGTAGATCTTGAATATGGATCAACAAGAGGGAATGTCTAACAACAAATCACCATTTTTCAATGGAGGAGGCTATGCTCTATGGAAAATAAGAATGAAAAACTTCATGTTGGCTCTTGGTTTTGATATTTGGCAATCTGTTGTAGATGGTTACACTGCACCAACTGCTCCACCCAAAGATGCTGCAAGAAAGAAAATATGTAATGACAACTCAAGAGAAATTAATGGAATTCAAGGAGAGTTGACTAATTCTATATGTGTGGAGGTTATGCATAGGGTATATGAAGTGGTTAACTCAATCAGAGTGGCAGGAGAAGAAATTACAGATAAACCTATTGTGCAAAAAATACTAAGGTCATTACCTATGAGATATGATGCAAAGATTTCTAAAATTGAAGATAGATATGATCTAAACAAACTCACAGTTGATCATCTTCATGGAATTTTTACAACATACGAAATGAGAACAAGGAATGACAAATCAACAAAAGATGAAACAAACTTTAAAGCATCTAAGACAAAGATGAGGCAGGAGAAAAATAGCAATGATAATTTATCAGATATATCATATGTAGAAGAGGCAAACTTTATAAAGAAACTCCATAAAGGATTTGGAAAATATAAAGTAAAGTTACCTTTCAAATGTTTCAACTATGGAAGAATTGGACACTTTGCTAACAAATGTCCCTATCCCATACAGGATGAAAATGATGAAGAAGTTCACAACCAGGAAAACCAATAAAAGATTAAATTTTATAAGAAAAGGAAAAAATTATACTCTAAATAAGATATCAACTCTTCATACATGAGTGAAGATGAATATTCATAACTTCTGTTTATGGGAATGAAAAATCAAGATGATAAACATTCAGAAGATGAAAAAGAAGGGAACTTCGAAGAATAAATCCTTAGTGTAATTGAATAACTAGGAAAAACTAAAAAACAAAACGGGGTACCAAGAAGAGAGATTCTAGAGATTAAAGAAGCTACTAAATCAAGAGAGAGGGAAGTTTCCAAAACCCTCAATGAGTCAGAACAAACCATCAATGATTTGAATTCCCAGCTCCTGGAAGCTAATAAAACTGAAGACATCATTTTAAAACAACTTAGTGATAAAAACAAATCATGTGAGAAACTAGAAGCTAAGATTAAGATGCTAAAAAGTGAACTTGAGAAAGAAAAGAAGAGATCAAACTTTGGAAATAGTTCAAATATCTTGGATGGAATTCTCAGTGGTCAAAGGTCACCAAACAACAAGACTAGTTTGGGATACACCCAAGACTCAACTTATACATCACAAGGATCTGTCAAAAGACCAATTAGTTATGCATGTTCTCTAAAGGGCTCCTCAAGAAGAGAAGATAATAAGGAAAATATGATACCATTGAACATTGTTCCACATAAAAAGAAATCAACATTCCCTACTAAAGTAAAAAATGACAGGAAGAATACAATAACCATAAGGAATCCCCCTAATAAATATCTATTCATTGGATATTGTTACTCTTGCAATAATTTTGGACATAAGGAAGTGCATTGCAAAGCTTATGGACAATACAATAACAAAAATGTCCAAAGATATAAGAACAATAGGTACAATACATAGAAGAGAAACTACAACTCATTTACTCCTTTCCAAAACTTCAACATTGAATGTGAAAAATGCAACAACTATGTTCATAAAACCAGAGAATGTAGATTACCAATGCAATCCCTAAAAATAGGAAACCCTAACAAACATAATAAGAAGACATGGAAAATAAAATCTGAAGTACCAAACAAGATAGATGATGAAAATATTGCTCCTAAAATTGATGAAGTTAATAATAGGAGATTGGTGGGTAAAACTTCTAATAAGGAATATAATAATCAAAGCTATGCATATAAAGTAGATCAAACTCAAGACATGAAAACTCCTAAAGAAAAATATGACACAACTCCAAAACTTGATAATGTCATACAAGAATATTATCCATTACCCAACAAATGGAAATTAATAGAGGAATATTCTTAAAACAAGGATAAAGAAGCTTATGGTGCACATAATAGTGACGTTGATGATGATTCTTCAATAGTAGAACAACCAAAAGAATTGTGTGATGATTATCTCAGAAAATTTTCAATCCCATTTTAATGGTCCACTGAAACTCCTTCTCAAAGAAAAATTAAAAACAAAGAAGGGAAGGAGAAATTAAGGAAGACTTAAAAATCATTCATGTTGATGCTCCTATGAGAATTAAAGAACATAAAAATGCATAGGATCATCAAAAGTATCATGGTTTGATGATATAAATCTATGCAAGGTACGACATAGTTTATTCCAGGTCTTTATCTGCCCAGGAACAATGCAGGTTATGTATTGGTCTCATAATGGTTATAAGTGGAAAAAACCTAAAAGGAAGTTACTATGTGAACAAGAAATTGAATGAATGGAAAATTCTGCAGCAGTGAGGTGATGATGAAGATAGACTCAGTACAAGTCTGAAAATGAAAATACTAGAAAATGAAATTTCAAAGACAGTGGTTGTGGCAGAGAAAATATGAAAGATATATTGGTTGGTTGATGCGTTCCTGAGTTGGTTGGATAACTAGATCAATTCTAGTTGAATAGATTACATTCTATTAGCAAGATAAGCCATGTGGCAAGAAAAATATAAAGTCTCTCAGATAAATATGGAGACATCTGGTTAGAGATTGATGAGAAGCAATGGACAGGTCGAAAGGTCATTTGAAAAGTATAATATTTAGTTGCTCAGTGTTCTAGTAGGAAAACAGTTGTTGGATTACTGAGAGGGGGGGTGAATCAGTAATAACGTAATTATAATCTTTTTTCTTCAAATATTATATCAATGTAGAATTATTATCCAATAATGAGCAGTAAGAAATAAACAATCACACACATACACAATACACCAGTGTTTTACGTGGAAACCCATATCGGGAGAAAACCACATAATGCTTTTTCTTATATGTCTTGAAGAATTACATTCATTGGAAGCACCATCTTCCTTTTTTTTCCAGCTGCAACTGGAAGGAGGCTCCAACCCCCTAGTTTCTCAGGCTACAACCTAAGGGAAGCTCCAACTCCCCAATTCTCTGGCTGCAACTAGAAGGAGGCTACAACCCCCAATGTTCTTTGGATACAACCAGAAGGTGGCTACAACCACCTGTCCTTGCTCTGTCCTGCCACCCTGAAGTAGAAGTAGAATGATGGAACCACTATCACACTATCACTGTGAGATATACCGCTGTAAACCTGTACTAATAAATATGAATCATGCATCAACCATGCATCAACCAATAATCAACCTGTACCATAAACAAGTGCATCAACCATGCACCAACCTATAATCAACCTGTACCATAAACAAGTGCATCAACCATGCATGAACTTGTAATCAACCTGTACCATAAACAAGTGCATCAACCATGCACCAACCTGTAATCAACCTGTACCATAAACAAGTGCATCAACCATGCACCAACCCGTAATCAGCATGTACCATAAATAAGTGCATCCAACCATGTACCAAGTATGTACCAATCATGTGTCAACTACTCATCAACTATGAATCATCAATATGTACCAACATCATCAACTATACACCTCATTCAACTATGAATCATCAATATGTACCCAACATCATCATCAACTATACACCCTCATGTACACAACCCATCAACTACTCTGTCTCAACCCCTGTGACTAACATGACCCTCAACCAAAGCCCCTCATCAATTTCATCATCCAAATCTGATTTGTAGATTTGTATGTGACATGGTGTATATGATCAAATTCCTACAAAACCTTCCTTAACTTTAACAACACATTTTCATCAAACTTTTCTTTAGTCTCACGTGCCTAGTTTTGGATTAGTCAACAACCCTAACTTGAAGTAATCATAATCTTGAACCTGTAATGTATAAAGATTTGAAACTGATATACAATGTTATTCAGTGTGTTTAATGTAATTCCTCCAAATGTCACTACTTGGAACCTCTAAAAGGAGTTATAGCAAAAATGGCATACCTTGTTGAATTCCCGCTTATTCTAGAGAGCAACCTGAGAGCATGCCCCACACAACATATTTGATGAAGTGATATGAAAATATTATAAAGAATACTAAATACTATAACTTAACCAACACATTTGTCTCACTGAATTTGAATCTGTTAAGAAGCAGGACGCTTACCCTAAACACTCCACTTTGACTAGTTTCATGACTAGTCACAAACCTTATTTTCACGGAGTGTAACTCCAAAAAATAAATGACCCAAGCACCGTTAACCATAGGTACTTTTTGATATATTGTATCACTTTGCATAGCAATTCTTAGGATCTGAATCATTATATAAAAATAAGAGGCTTAAAATGGTGAGATTGACCAGGAATAAACATACCTTAGAAAGCACCATCAAAAGAATTTATCCTTCCTTGCATTTCGGCCTTATTTTCTTCACTTTCCTAATTTCGGCTTAGATATCATTTTTACCTCACAAACACCTAGATATTCAATATCTCAAGTGTGATTCAAATGAGAGCCTTGCCTCAGATTATAATTTCCAAGTAGCTTCATTAGAAAAACATCTTCTAGTCACTTTTCCCACTTTTCCTTATTTTAGGGTTGGGTCCACTTCTAATTTCTCCATTAAATTTATTATTGAAATAATTATTTGTATTCAATGGAATTATAATACACTCATCACTTCACTTTTATTATTTACCTTTAAAATATCTTAAAACCACTTTTGATTACTTTGACCTTTGGGGCTTCTAGATGAGTATATGAGGGTTGTCCTCTAACTTGGCACATAACTTCAAACTGTGGAGGAGTTATGTGATGTTCTACATACCATAAGAAATGTAATGACAAGTAATATCCATATAGAATAATATTATCCTAAAAATATATCATAACTCATACCGTTACTCCATCAAACAAACTTGGGTCCATTACCCAATCATGGGTCTCCAACTTCTCATGGCCATAACTCTCTAACCGCGGAGGGGAACTATGTGACGCTCCACATACCAATCGAAATGACATGACAAGCACTATTCATCTAGGATATTTTCCTTTACACCACTTTCTTCTGCCCTACCATTCCAATAATTAAGCATGGGTTCTCCAAACATACTTATAAGATAACTAAACCGTTTATTCCACAATTAAGCATGGGTTCTCTTACTCCACAAAGCGTCTTCCCATGAGGGCTTTCACCATAAGGGGACCACTTTGGAGTTCATCCATATTTACTTCTTATCAAACATGAAAAAACAATAATAAGTCATATTTACATCAAACACTATTGGGTACATGACCCAAACCTTTGTGCTACGGGTCTTTCTTCAAGGCTTGACATCAATGACAACCAACCTTAATCAACAATAGTATCCGCAACATAAATAGTAGGATGTATATAGTGGTATACATGGCATCTTGTGGATTTGACAAGGGGCATTACCCGAGTTCAAATTCTGGTCAGCAACATACATAAATACATAGATTAATCATAGGGGGAGAAACCCTTTGCCATTGATGTCAAAGGGGGAGAGTAACTTCATAGAGAAAAACATCATCACAGGGGGAGTTTGTGTATGAAGTTATAGTGTTTCCCTCAATGAAAAAGGGGGATATTGTTGGACATATTGTCATTGATGTCAACATTCAATGTCATTATGTTATAATGATGATTTGGTATGAACAAAGAGAAAAAAATTCCATGTATAGAAGGACTAACAAATTAAGATCTCAAGAGGGTTAGCGATTGAAGATCAGAAACTCAGAAGAGATGATGCACTTGAAGTTTGAGAGGGAAAGTGAATTGAAAAAACAAGATCAGATCAATTCGTGACCATTGGATACACAAGTGGCAGATCAAGGACAGGGATTTATTGTGGAGCGCGAAGGGAGAATTAAACGATGCATTAATTCCAATCTCGCAATTAGTCTAGACTGTCATATTACAAGAGAAGGACTGTTGGAGGACTGGTCAACGATCAAATCAAGTCACGACCATTGGGTACACAAGTGCTAGATCAAGGGAAGGGATTGATTGTGGAGCATGAAGGGAGAATTAAAAAATGTGTTATTTCCAATCCCACAATTAGTCTAGACCATCATATCTCATCGATTCAAAGATCGATGACTATGGTTGATCAACCAACAATCACACAACTTTAATTACGGAGTTTGGGAGACGGGATAAACCATGCACAAGTTACACTTCCGCAATACACACCGACCGTCGATGGTTTCCCACCAACAGATCTACGGTTGGCATTGGTTCCACTACCAAATGAGTAGTTTCGATTGCAGAACTCGATGATAGTTTTAAACATCATGCTAGTTGAGGACCATGCAATCATCCCTGATCGTTGATATGATTCGAGAGCATTCTCGACCATCATATCAAGGAAATTAGAAGGATAAGATAAGCAAAGATGAAGGTTGGAGCCCCGAAGTACTGAAGTTAATGAGGACCATCAAATTTGGAAAATACATGATGATTGTTGGATCAGAATAGTGGTCAACTTCGACACTGACCACTTGGGTGAAAAAGGATTTAGAACATATGATTTCACCCGAGGGATGAAATTTCGAAGTCGCTCTCAATCGTCGATCTGAGATACATTTTTGGAGTTAGGACAACCACTAGATCGTGGATAAGAACATGTTCCACATGAGGATATCCACATCAGAAAGACTACATCAGGAAGGACACATGGCACAATCATATGATGACAAGTGTCAAAGTGTAGTTGGAATTTTAGGTATGCGTAAGTCATGAATATAAGTGACATGTGGAAGCCACCCAATCAGTGCCACGTCAACAAGTGATGTCAGCAATTTACATCACTCCAAGATTTTTTACTTCGGAAGTTTCACCACCAACAAATACCTGAAGTCCCGAAGTTCCAAAATGAACGAGAACCGTTCATGGTGCAAATAAAATCAAATCATCCGATCTACTTTGACGAAATGAACTCCGAAAGATTGAAGGATTGTGAAGGAGAAATCACCTGAAGCATCGAAGGCTAAAGTCAACGTTAACCGTTGATCTACTTTGGGAGCATTCGCAATCGATGATCAAGCATAGTGGAAGGATAGCGTAAGTGGAGGTGTTAATCGCTAACAAGACGTCACCACTGCTTTATGACTTATTTGGTAGGTAATCACTCTGGAGGAATTCCTACTCCATAATTCAGGAGCCATGAATAGCCGAAGTTCTGAAGTAAATGAGAATCATCCATCTCATCGTGACATTAAAACGTGATCGTTGATTTTGATATGTGATCAAGCACTCGCTTGGCTTAGTGCCTGGTCACCACCTGCAGTCGTATGGAATAAAGAAATGAAGGGAGAAAGAAGAGGCAATGCTTAAATTAATAATCTTGTGGTCTTGCACCTATGGTCATATGTAAATGGTTTGAAGGAAGCGCCTCTACAGAATTTGATTTTTGTAATATTTGCAGAGACGTGAAATTAAGTTAAATGAAATCGATCCATACCTGTGATCGAATAATGAAAATAATTTTTATTAAATTGAAAAGGATTCTCGATAATATTTGAATAAAGAAAAACAAACAAGATTTTTTAATGAAGAGGTGAGATGGTACAAACAAAGGGACACAATGTTTCATAGTTCACACCAATTGGAAGAGTATATAAACGAGAAAGAGTGGTGAGAATAAAGTGTCTCTACAGTTCAAATAAGAAGATCAAAACATAAGTAGAATCCAAGAAGAAGAATTGTTGGTTGTTATGAAGTGAGGGTGGAAGGGAGGAGCATAGAAGGATTCATATCCTTACTACGAAAATTGCAAAAGATAAGGGATTTGGTTCTTCTTGTAGAAATTTTAATACAAATTATGTATTGCTTGGATTCTCCTGATCTAACAATTATATGCCACTGTTAAATACATAATCTATTCTACTAAAATTCTTGCGGAATTTAAAACACGATCTCTAATTGCAATATCAAGAAGAGAGATCAACCACACATAACACATATGATTTACTGGGAAAGCATAAAGATAAAAACCCCACTATCATATATTATGTATATATCATGGATAATGAAACAATCTCATACAAAAATCTAATCCAAGAGCTCTGAATACAATATACAATCGTATCACACTATCATACAAAAACTGGCAAATGCATGTGCCAATTTACTACCTCCAGACAACCTACCTCCTTTGTGCAATCCCTGTTGATGGAAATCCCTGCAATGAATTGAATCCCTCTTGCCTAGGTTGCACATTCCTCATGGGAACATCCAATGTGTGTGTGGTTGTATGAGTGCACTCACTAATGTCACAACTGATAGTCAAACTGTCCCTTTTACATATTATCTCAACTGGGTCTCCACTGGATCTGACATACATGTATTTGTGGTAAATCTTTAGTTGCATGTGAGATCACTGATTGTGAATTAATTAATAATTAATTCACTGATATCTCACTAGTGTAAGTTCAGTTACAACTAGTACAACTGAGCTTAACTCACTTAACTGAGTTAAACTAGTTTATAACTCACATAACTACACATATAACTTTGTTACAACCTAGAATCACTCAGTTACAACTAATTTGACTTGCATGTCCCACCAATCAACCTTTGAACTTGAATTTTCTATAGCTAATTGATTTTCCACTTCAGTTAACTATTTCCAAGTGCTCATTGAGAATAGATTAATATTTATTGTCCAACTATTATTAAGGGATAATAATAGTTGACATACATCTATAAATAAAATTCGCTCACCATCTATAAATAGACATCATCTATAAATAGAATTTTCTCATTATCTAAAAATAGACTTCCACCTAAAAATAGCCTGAGGCTCCATTCTAGTGTAGGTGCATAATTTTCACTAGGATCTTCTTATTGAATCTCAACACTCCCTCTCAACAAGAAAGGGATTATCCTTCACCCTGATCCTGTCTCTATGGTATTCGAATTTGGTCTTGGTGAGCGCCTTCATCAGAATGTCTTCATCCCGATCTTCTGTAGGAATGTAGTAAAGCAACATGATCTTTCACTGCACACAATCTCTTATATGATGATACCGAATATCTATATGCTTATATCTATCATGAAACACGGGTTTAATCGAGAGTTTAATGCAACTCTGATTATCACAATGAATCACTATCAGATCTAAATGAGAACCAAATAAACCAACAAAGATCTTTCTCATCTAGATAGCCTCACATTCATCTTGACTCTCTGCCATGTATTCCACTTATGCTGAACTGAGTGACATGGATCTCTGCTTCCTTCTGTACCAAGAAACAACTGTAGATCCGATACTAAAGATCCCCCTTGATGTGCTCTTTCTTCCGTTGGGATGCCCTCCCAATCTGCATCCGTGAATACATGCAACTTCACCTCATCCATCTATCTATACCATAATCCATACTCAGGTGTTCCCCTCAGGTATCTCAAGACATGCTTACCCACCTTCCAAAAGATCTTTGTAGGCTTAACCATCGCTTGACTCCGTTGGTTAACCGCATAGCAAATGTCTGGTCTCATGTTCACTAGATACATTAGTGAACCCACTAATTGTCGATAGATAGTAGAATCCACTACCTCTTCAGAAGTAGCATCCTCTTTCCTCCAGTTTCCTGGAAGAGGAGTATCCATGGATTTGAATCCCTCCATGTGAAACTTACCTAGTATCTCCCTTGCATACTTTCCTTGAGACACAAAAAGTTCACCATCTCGCTACCATATTTCCAATCCAAGGAAATAATGAAGGAGGCCCATATCCGTCATCTCGAACTCCTTTGCAAGGTCCTCCTTGCATGAGTGTATCAATTTCTCATCACCAGTCAATATTAAATCATCAACATAAAGAACAATGGTTAAAATCTTACCCTCCACCATTGCATCAACCCAAGTGGGATCCTGCACTGCTTCCTGAAAGGAAGATGGTTCAGTCACAATACATTTTCTCATGAGAGCCATGTATCCAATAAATCGATCAGGAGATTGTCTTTGTCTGCATTGTGAAGTAGGGGCTCCTACATTCTGTGCAACATCTAGTCTCAATCTATAAACTTTCATGGTGCTCTTTCTTCCATTTCTGATGGATGGCTCTGCATGAGTGGCTTCCTCCACTCCATGAACCTCCTCATGTGGCTGATCCATATATTGAGACTCATCTTTGGGGACCAACAGTTCCTCCTCTGCATGCAAGTCTATCTCCCTCTCAAGCGACAACCACATGGATTTCCCCTCATCGAATTTTATATCCCATCGCATAACAATCATCTTACTATTTGTTGGGCCCCAACAACTCCCCCCTATATTTTTACAAAATTTAAAGGGCCCCCATTAGAATCTTGATAATTATAATGAGCTATAGAATCAACATTTTCAAATAGTTCCATACCTTGTCTTGCTTTGAGACAAACTTAAGACATTCACTACATTATGAGACATTCATTACAAGAGTATATGTCAAAATTTAGAAACCAACATAGAAATCTCAATTTAAACAAAAAACGTTAATTTTTATCAAATGTTTACTTTCGTTTAAATTATGATTATGTGTTCATTCTTTGCTCATTAGCAAGTTTGACTATTTTGAATAATGTGTTCAATACTTCATCAAATAATATCTTGGTTGGTTTCTCATTTTCATGAAATCATTTGGTGATNGGTTGGTTTCTCATTTTCATGAAATCATTTGGTGATGTTAATTAATTAAATTCTTTTTTCATTTTGCATCTCATTTCAAAATAATAATAATAAAATAATTATCTATGATTTGTTTGATTTTGTGAAAAACCAATATTAATATTTTTCTCTTCTCCATTAACTTGAAGCTTCTAGATCATATTTAAAAACCAATTATAAATAATGTTTATAAGATATAGTTAGTTTAAATTCATTTTTTATTTTTCTAGATTTTGTTTTATTCACAATTTTTAGGTTATTAATTTAGGTTTCCTTTTGTTTCACAGGTTTCTATTATCAAATATTTGATATGGATATGATAATGGATTGATTTTATTATCCAAATACGTTTAATATGATTGATCCAAAAATAATTTTGGATTGCTACAAATAATTTTATGAGCAACAACAGATAAAATTTGGAAAAGGTGTCAAGATCAGACAGACGATTTTGCAGAACTGATTACAGCCAAACCGTGAGGAATTTGAAGAAACGATTGAAAACCCAGAACCAAAATGGACCCATTTACCTTTTGTGTAGATATTTTCCCAAACAAATGCACGATTTGAGATATATTTGGGTCTCTTTTAGAGACAAATTTCAGGTGGTGGAAATTAATAGTCATGCCCAGACTGTTCATTCATTTTATAAATATATGAGAAAGATCAGAGCCGGAGGGATACAAGAATTGGAGAGGAGGATTTTAATCCTTTCTCTTTTGTATATTATTTATTTTGTAAACTTTTTTTATTTTCAAATGGAGTAATGGATGGCTAGAATCTTTGGGAGAATGGACGAGTATTTTCAAAGAAGAATATGGAATTCCAGGTTGCTTAATGGCTTTTGTCCTGTAAGTAAAATGATTTTATTTTCATATAATATCTTAATATTCTTTGAATAATTGATTATGAATTGATTTAAATAGCTTTAGTCTTTTTTATCAATACATGGTTAATTATTATCATTTGTGTATTAATTTTTCCAATCTTTAAAGTCTATTATCCAAAAAATTTCTTCCAGGACTATAGAATGGACAAGTGATTCCAAAAACTTAATAGAATGACATATATGCATTTTGGCTTTAGCCTTTTGTTTATAATGTTGTTATTTATGTTTTTTAATCCTGTTACATGTGTAGGTTTGATATCTTTAGATCAAATGATCTGTGATGTGTAGGAGGTTTATATTATAAGTACCATCTATCATTTGCTTCAATCAAAATATAAATGTTGTGATTATATCTTCGATTTAAATAATGAGATTTATCTTTGAGTTTTAAATTGAATGATAAAATGCATGGATTGCTTCTAGATTTATCTTGCTGTAATCATGTATAATTATGAGATCACAGGTTTATGTTTTTGTTTCCTTTTCTGTCATTTAAACCTAAAGCTGCCAATACATGTTTTGAATTTATTTAGAACAGTCATAAGGTTCATTGCAGATTTCTCTCTTGGACATGGAAGTTGGATGTTCACCACTCATGCAGATGCTTGGATACACCTCACTAATTCACTGACATGATAGCTTCTTTGTATTTTTCTGTCATTTACATATCATTGAAACTAGAATGTATGGTTCAACTTTGACTATCCACATGTTCATGTTTCATTAATTGTTTTTGCAAGATTCTTTAAATTTATAAAATAAAAACAATAAATATTTTTATGTGCTTTCTTTATCTGCTTCCTAGAAGAAATCATTTTTCACATCGATTTTTGTAAGTTTTGATTAAAACTTGCATCTTGTAAATCATGTAAATAAACAAGACTTGTATATCTTCTGCTTAAATATAACTACTATAGTTACATTTGAACATATGTACATATATATAGTGTGTTTAGTAATTAGTTAGTTATTTCTCTCTTTTATTTGTTTCTTTTAGGATTTTTAGATTGGCTAACGGAGCCATTAAACTCGTCAGAATGAGTTACACCAAATGGCTTGGGTTATTTAGACAACCTCGGACCGGACTCATTCTTCCAATTGACAGACGGTCATTTTCGCCCATCAACACTGTTAGGAAAACACACACGATAATTATGGGTTGTTTCTGTGTACCCCACAAATATCCCAACTTCAACAGTCAGCTTTAGTTTCTTCATGGCATTCTTGGTCACATGAACATAAACATATGAGCCAAAAATCTTAAAGTGAGAAACATTCGGTTTCTTACCATTGAAAACTTCTTTAAGTGTACTCATGCCAAGTACTCTATGAGGACAATGATTTTGCACATAAACCACAGTGTTGCATGCTTCCGCCCACAAATAAATTGGTAGGCCCTGATCATGCAACATCGCTCATGTTGCACCCACGATCATTTTGTTCTTCCTCTCCGCAACCCCATTTTGTTGTGGGTTATGAGGCACTATGAGTTCTCTTTAAATTCCTTCTTTGCTACATAAGTCTTTGAATTCATTAGAGAAGTATTCTCCACCATTATCTCTCCTCAAAGCCTTCACTTACTTCCTTGACTCTTTCTCTACCAATTCTTTAAAATCACAGAACTTTCAGAATGTTTGATCCTTCTTTTGCATGAAGAATATCTAGCATTTACGAGAAAAATCATCAACAAAAATAATACAATACTTATGTTTTGTTGTTGAAGCAACCGAGAATGGTCCACACATGTCTGTGTGAACTCTCTCTAGGATCACCGAAGCATGATTATCCTTTTCATGAAAGGTGGACTTTACATACTTTCCCATGTTGAAACCCTTGCACTGATCTAACTGAGCAAGTGTTCCCATTAGAATTCCAATAGATATTTGTTGCATGATTTTCAAGGCTCCATGATGAAGATAGCCTAATTGTCTGTGCCATAATTCGCTCTCATCCTGACTCACCATTTTTTCTACCTTTCCCATCATGGAAGCGCAACCATCTACCTCCATATTCTAGATATTCTTAACTTCAATCCCTATCTTTTTGACTTGACCCATTGTTTTATGTCACAGGAAATCTTTTCCATCGCTAAAAACAACGTCATAGCCTCTGTCCTCCAACATTGTAATGGAGACCAAGTTTTTCTTCAGACCTGGAACATGCATAACATATTTCAATTGAAATGGTTTACCTGACTCCATCTGAAAGGTAATGGTACCAATTCCAGTCGCACTGTATCGTCCATCGTCCCCCATCTCTATCTTCATTTTGATATCTTTCTCCTCCAAGTCACTGAAAATCCCCTTATCTCCCGTCATATGGAAGGAAGTGCCACTATCCAAATACCACACCGATCCCAATGCACTTGATGCCATGCATGCGATCGAGGAGAATTCAAGTTCAAATTGCGAGGCAAGGGCCTCACCAGCTACAACTCCAACAACCTTCTTGTTCTTCTTCTTCTGCAAATAGTTAGTAGCGAGATTCCCATGTTTGTGACAGTAAAAACACTTCACTTTGGACAAATCCAGCTTCTTTCCTTTAGACTCAGATTTGGAATGGAACTTCATCCCCTTCCCTTTCCTTGCCTTGGCAGCCAAATCACAATCCTCTTCATCATCATGTTTTGATGAAGATCCATCTCTGGTGTTCTGCCTGAACTCCTCCTGTGCTACATCCAACCATAGTCATTCACAATATGGAAATGTTTCCCTTCCATTGACAGAATATTGATAACTGTGCCAATTCTTAGGAAGTCCTAGGAGAGCCAAGCTCACCAAATCATCATGAACGATTGTTATTCCCACACTCCCTAGCTCATCCCAACATTGGAAAAACATCGTGAGATATTTGGAATGGAGTCACCCTTCTCCATCTTGATCTTCCTGAGTTTATCTTTGAGTGCCAATTTCCTATTGTCGCTGCTATTTTGGAATAGATTTGTCAAAGCCTTCCACATTGCATATGGTGTGGCTTTCCCATGGAGGTTTGAGACAATGTGGTCTCATACTCCCTCCAACAGGATCCTCCTCACCTTTGCCACTTTCTTTTTCCATGCATCAAGATTTGCAGCATCTGCAGCATCTAGCTTAAGAAAATCCTTGTCAATGAATTCCTTCAAGCCATTATCTTCGAGTACTGCCTCCATCCCGTCCTTCCAAGAAATGTAGTTTGATATTCTCTCGAGTGCATACTCTAACCTCACGCCATTGAAAGCCATTTCGACCTTGAATCAGTTGTAGCACCAAGAAAGTCTTTCTGCAAATTTGAATTCTATCCAATCACAAACTCAACTTTTGTAATCTTCTACGCTCTAATACCATGTAGAAATTTTAATACAAATTATGTATTTCCTAGATTCTCCTGATCTAACAATTATATGCCACTTTTAAATAAAGAGTTGCTTCTACTAAAATTCTTGCGGAATTTAAAACATGATCGCCAATTGAAATATCAAGAAGAGAGATCAATCACACATAACAAAAATGTTTTATCGAGAAAGCATAAATCTAAAATCCCCACTATCATATATTATGAATATATCATGGATCATGAAACAATACCATACAAAAATCTAATCTAAGAGCTCTCAGTACAATATACAATCGTTTCACATTGTCATACAAAATTTGGCAAATGCATGTGCCAATTTACTGCCTCCAGACAACCTACCTCCTTTGTGCAATCCTTGCTGATGGAAATCCCTACAATGAATTGAATCCCTCTTGCCTAGGTTGCAAATTCCTCATGGGAACATCCAATGTGTGTGTGGTTGCATGAGTCCACTCACTAATGTCACAAATGATAGTCAAACTGTCCCTTTCACATTTTAACTCAACTGGGTCTCCATTGGATCTGACATGCATGTAGTTAACAATGGTAAATCTTCAGTTTCATGTGAGATCACTGATTGTGAATTAATTAATAATTAATTCACTGATCTCTCACTAGTGTAAGT
>SNQJ01S0030617.1:61346-90703 GCA_010110895.2 Picea sitchensis | reverse complement strand
AGTTCTATAGATGGTAATCTGCTAGGCATTGATAGCGGAGGTAATGCCGAGGCATTGATTCAAATGAATATGGAAAAAATCTCACTTGATTTAAATGAAAAAGAGGAAAGAGATTCAACCGAGATCTCACAAGTGACTATGGCGGACATAGTCCAAATAAATAAATGTATGATTAAATCGAGTGCGCAATTATGCACTATCGAAATCATAGACAGATAGATGGAAGACAGACTGCTGCAATTAGCTCGAGATTGTTACTCTTTTGAAGCCAATTGTCAAGCAGAACCGTCAAGGCTGATATCTTGGCTGGTTGAAAGATGTGTCACCTGTACCGAGCATGCACGAGGACAAGCTTCTGGCACCAAGTGAAGATAGAGAAGAAGAAATGGAGTGATTTCTCTCCTCCCTATCATAACTGAAAATTTTTCAACGATTGAGATTCCATCTTATTGTAAAACTGTATAAATACACCACAGAAAGAAAGAAAAAGGGCTGGACCTTTTTGTGTCAATTGTAATAGAGTTTTTACATTTTGAGAGTTAATACAACGCAAATCTGAAGATTCTCAATTCCATCACGACTGTGTTATGAGTTTGTTTTCTTGTATCTCATATTTCGTTTCATTTCATGTTCGTATCTGATGAATGCTTCGCTATAATTTAGTACAACCTCTACTATAGCGAATGAATTTTGGTTTTCTATATTGTTTACTATTTTTCCTCTGTACCAGCTATCAGCCGGTATAAGACCAGTCAACGCTTTCAGAATTCTATATATATTTTATGCTTCATGGGGTGATTTCCTTACATTTTTTTTCTTCTATTTATATGTGAGATTCTCCCTCAATAGGAGCCTTACTCAATAGACAACTAAATGTTTTCTCCCACCTCATTACATTTTTATTAAAATATAACCCAGTTATGGGAAAGAGCCTTTGATTTTCACCCCCATTTTTATTTCTGAAACCATAAACTCTCTTTTATACGACCGAATTGAGACAACACTTAATTTCCCCCTGAAGTTTTATTATTTTACTGTTCCTCCATGACTGTCCCTGTACCAACTCAGCCCAATATTGAACCCAAATTATCAAACCAAAGACACATTGCCTTAAACCTTTTCTATACCATTTTTGAAACAGCCACTACCCGGGTTGAACTCGAACGTTCATGGGCAACGATTGAACAAGATATCAACATCCAGGAACAGTTGGAAGCTAGACAACGCCAACACATAAATCTTCCCTAGTTTCCCTTGCCTAAGGTTGACGTTTCTCTCTTATCTACCCTTTACCCACTTTCGGATGCCTAGACACTGTACTTCTAAGCCTTAAGTACAGACTCTGGAACAACATCTTTTTGGCGCCGTTGTTGGGGACCGAAGTTACGAAATCTTTTCCCTGGGAAAACAATATTTTTTTATTGAAAGTGTTACGCTTTGATAGTGAACAAAGAGTACACACCTTTTTTAAGGCTTTCCAATCTTTCACTTGGCGACTCCATAGATAATAAACTGACATTCGGTCGAAGGAATACTAGATAAAACCCGGATGGTAAGCAGATTACACCCGTTACTGATCCCGAGAAGATTCGAAAGGCGAGAGGCTCTCTTAAGCCAACCGATGTAGTCTACAAACTTAAACCCCCACAGCTGAAGACTAAGAGTTCTTCTAAACCCTCAACTTCACGCAGTCCTCTCTTTGATACTAAATATTTAACGTCAAACTGCTCTGAAGTTAGGAGTGAGATTCATCCGACAATCCCCTTAGTACACAAAGGAAAGGGCCCTCTTGAAAGTTCGTCGGTAGTTGACATACCATCTTTCCTTCAATTAAATTTCCCAACCTCACCTAATTCTGAAGAGTGTGTTACACATTCGGTTTCCACACCCGTTGGTTTTCCTGATTTCGTCTCTTGCAAATCTGAGGAACAAAGTCCTTGCATTCCTTATCATTCATCGTCAGATTTTCCTCTTCACGAAGAAAATAAAGATTCACTTTTAATTTTCCGAAACCCCCTTTACAACTTTCCACTAATAACGATGGTAGCCGCCAGAGGAGGAGGTGGAGGGTTTATCGAAGGAGGAGGGGGAGGAGCTCCTGTAGGAGGATCTGGAGGCCAAGGGCCTGCCCCCCCTCCTAGAGTGTTTGCGAAAGTTGCAGCCAGATACGCTCCCTTGGTATTGCCCATTCCCTTGCACAACCTTCCCGAAAATTATATAATTTTTTTTCCAAAATTCACTAGGGAAGGAGATCTAACCGCAGCCAAACATATTAATTTCTTTGATCAATTCCTAGACATCCTAGGTATTGAACATGAGGACATGTATTTGAGGCTCCTTGTCCAAACCTTTGAACGCTAGGTCCAAACTTGGTTTCAGAGTCTACCTGTAGCATCTATCTTGTCTTATGACGCCTTAGAAGATGCTTTCCTCAGACAATGGGGCGAAAGAAAAGACCACCTATATTATTTAACCGAATTTGGGTCTTTAAGAAAAATGAATTCAGAAACAGTTATGGAATTTATTCAAAGATTCAACAAATTGTATAACAAAATCCCAGCTGAGGTTAAACCGTCCCAACCCGCGGCCAAAGTAACCTTCGCAAGGGATTTCGAACCAGATTTTGCACTCCTTTTGCGAGAGAGAAGAGGAGCCACTCTAAACCGAATGCAGGATGACACTGTAGAAATTAAGTCAAATATGATGGCTTCTGGTAAGCTTAAAGCTAAAGTAGAAACGGGAAACTGAGAAACTAAACGCTTTAGAGAACAAGCAGGTCCATCAGGGTCTAATAGATCCATAGATGATAGGGTAGACGATATGGCCAAAGTAATTAAAGAACTGTCTAATAAAATATCCATAATGGAGCTCGAACAGGCCAAAGCTGATTCTTTCCCCAAAAACGATTTCAAGAGGAACCCCAACCCCCTGAACCAGCAAAGATAGATAAAAAATGAAGATCAAAAAATACAAGCTCCCTTAAAGAGCGAAAATTTTATAGGAGCGAACGATCTCCAAGATTTCGGAGATTCAGATAATGATGTCACGAACTTCGGTGATGACTGCACACAACCGTATCTGACTAGAGAAGATTATGAGAAATCGCTAAACACTCAACAACCGTCGGTTAAGGGTGAAGAAAGTGATCATACTGACCTTTGTGGCTCTCAACAAGAAACTGAAATGATAATGGTTGAGATCCAACCTAAGTACAACTTAAGATCTATGAGTAAGCCCATCTCAACTGCTCAACCCAAGAAAAACCTCCAAAGAGGTCAAACTTATGAGCCTACTCTGGAAGAGAAGTTATTACCCAATAGAAAAACGAAAGTAGTAAGCACACAAGAGTTTGAAGTGGGAAAAGTTGAGACCCAAGAACAAGGAACTGAAACGGCTAATAAAAGTATGCCTTCAACCAAGACCATGAGTAATAAAGCGGTCCAGACGAATAAGTCGGAAAGGAAGGATTCAGAAGTCTCAACTAAAGAAACAGACAAGGTGAGCGGAGCTTTCAGTTTTGAAAACGAGATAAATAAAATTAAGATACCAATCCCTCTGGTAGAATTAGCAAAAAGCCTCGTTTATCGGAAGCAGATTACCAAAGTGATGGGTGTCTCGGAGCTAGAAAGATAGTCTGACATTTTAAACCTGGAAGATGAAAAACCTAACATCACTTTTGGTCCACATTTTGAAGGGGCCAAAGACACTATTTCTCCCTTTTATATCACTTTAAATGTATACGATCAATTGCTACATAATTGCATGTTAGACTCCGGAGCCTCCCATAATGTTATGCCTAAGATTATTATGGAAAAATTGGGTCTCCAGATCACCAGACCTTATGGATATCTTTACTCTTTTGACTCAAGAAGGGTTAAGTGTATGGGAATTATAAAGGATTTAGTAGTTACTCTGGCACAGGTCCCGGTTAAGAGTATCTTGATGGATGTGGTTATTGCTGATATTCCCCCTAAGTATGGCTTACTGTTGTCTAGGTCATGGGGAGCCAAGTTGGGGGGTTCTCTTCAATTGGATATGACATTCGCCACAATTCCTGTGTTTGGTGGGAAATTTACTCAGTTGTACAGAGAGATGAGGTTAGCATATACAATAAGCGACCCTCAAAATCCGAACAATTTCCCTATTTACATTGCGGATCAAGATTTAGGAAAGTCTATCTTGTCTTTTGATGATGGTTTAGATGGTTGTCCGGAAGAAAACAATATAGAGTAGGAAGAGTCAAGTTACATGAAAGAGGATCTGTGTAGCACCGGTGTCTGGAAAATGTATTTTGACGGTGCCTCATCTTGTGAAGGGGTTGGTGCAGGAGTGCTTTTAGTGGCTCCCGAAGGAAAGTTCGTTGTTCCTTTTTCTTATAGACTGCAATGGGATATAGATTATACTAACAATGTATGTGAATACAAAGCATTGGTCTTAGGATTAAAGGATGCCTAGAAGCTAAAAATAAATAACTTAGAGGTATACGGAGATGCAATGTTAATAGTCAAACAAATAAATCGACAATACCAAGCCAAGCATCCCAGATTAAGATCATACAGGAATTGTGCCTGGGATATGATGGAAAACGTTTTCTTGTCCGTAAATGTCCACTTCATCCCACGCGCAGAGAACTTACATGCTGATGCATTAGCTAAAGTAGCTTCAACCTTCTCTCCTCCCATGACTTTCAAACTGAAGTATCACATAGAGATTAGACACAGACCATCTATACCAGACAATATCCAGCACTGGTAGGTCTTTGAGGATGACGAACAAATTAAGAAGTTTCTTGAAGCAGTAGGTGAATTCTCCGAAACTCATGCAGACCAAGAAAATCAAAATGACCTGATATGGATCATGCAAGAAGGGGAGGATCCTAAAGCTTTCCGAGACAAAATCATGGATCATCATATGCTGGTCCTTAAAAACAACCAGATTCTGAAAGGATTGATTCCTTTAGAAAGAATTTTTGATCAAAACGACATACCTATAAAATCCACCTTACAACCCCAACTAGAAGAAGTGGAGGACTATGATATAGGAACCAAAGAAGAGTCCAGGATCGTAAAAATATCCAAGTTCCTCCCTCCCAAAATAAAAAGTAAATATAAATATCTACTCAGACAGTATAAGGATGTTTTCGCCTGGTCTTATGATGAGTTAAAGACATACGACACTTCCGTAATTGATCACAAGATACCTCTAAAGCCTGGGGTCAAACCATTTAGGCAAAATCTTAGATAGATCAACCCCATTTTATTACCTGTGATCGAAAAAGAAGTTAAGAAACTTTTAGACGCGAAAATAATAGTACCTCTGAGATATTCAGACTAGGTAGAAAACCTGGTCCCGGTCAGGAAAAAGAATGGGGAAATCAAACTGTGTGTGGATTTCAGAAATCTGAATAAGTCGTCTCTTAAGGAAAACTATTCGCTGCCCAAAATGGACCATGTGCTAGAAAAGGTAGTGGGAGCCAATTGAATGTCTATGATTGACAGGTTCTCTGGCTATAATCAAATCGCCATGAATGAACAAGATAGAGAAAAAACCGCTTTCACCACACCATGGGGTACGTTGATGTATGATAAATGCCTTTTGTTCTGATGAATGCAGGGGCCACGTTCCAGGGTGCTATGGACATATATTTCATCGGTGAAAGGGATAAGTTTGTAGTTATTTATCTCGACGATTTGACGGTTTTCTCTAAAACCGACGAAGAACACTTGATACATCTTAGACAGACTTTCGAAAAATGCTGCAGGTTTGGTCTATCATTAAATCCAAAGAAATCACATTTCGCCATGCAGGAAGGTAATATTTTGGGTCATATCATATCTAGGGAGGGAATTAGGATTGATCCTAAGAGGATTGAAGCGATAGATACTATAAATATTCCCAGAAATGTAAAAGAAATTCAATCTTTCTTAGGCAGAATAAATTGTTTACGAAGACTTATCCCAAATTTCGTTGAGATTGTAAAATTGATCACAGGTATGTTGAAAAAGGACAGCGAAGTAAAATGGACAATCGAGGCCAAAGCATCGTTCACACATATTAAGAAAGTCATAAGTGAGGCACCTGTGTTAGCGAGCCCCGACTATCTAAAAGATTTTCTTATTTTCTCATTTGCCTCCGAACACATTATTGCCGCGGTGCTCCTACAAAAGAATGAAGAAGTTTTGAACAATCGATCGCCTTTTTTAGCAAGAGCCTTAGAGACACAGAACTGAAGTATGATATAATATAAAAACAAGCGTACCCCATGGTAAAATAATTAAAGACATTCAGAACGTATGTACTACACTCAAAGATAATTGCGTACGTACCTACAAGTTCTGTAAAAGATATCTTGGTACAACCAGACAGCGATGGAAAAAGAGGGCGATGGCTTGCCAAAATCGAAGAATTTGATCTGGAAGTCAAACCGACCAAATTGATAAAAGGGAAAGGCCTGGCCAAACTTTTAGCTGAGTCGAATTTCAGAGCCCTAGGTATCAATTGCTTGCAGGAAGGCGACGAAGACATGAACCTAAACGAGCTTAATGAGAAAACAAGTCCAAACAAGATCAAAGAGAAGTTCATATCGTTAGGCTGGTACAGAGACATAGTATCATACTTGCTAACTCTAAAATGCCCAAATGAGATATCACCATCAAAAGCCAAAACTTTAAAACTCCATGCAGTTAAATATTGTATCGCCGAAAGTCAACTATACTGAAAAGATCCACTCAGTTTCCTGTTAGTCTGTTTAGTCGAATTGGAAACTCAGCGGGTTATAGACAAATTTCATGAGGGAGTCTATGGGGGGCATCAAACTTGGAGAGCTATAGCTTACAAAATTACGAGGGTTGGGTACTACTGGCCAAAACTTTTCTCGGACGTTAATGCCAAAGTCCAAGACTGCAACCCTTGTCAACTATTTGCAGGTAAACAAAAGCTCCCGACACTGCCTTTAGTTCCAGTCAAAGTTGAAGCCCCATTTTAGCAATGGGGTCTATACTTCATAGGTGAGATTAATCCCCATTCTAGTGCTCAACACAAGTGGATCTTAACTGCAATAGATTATTTTACTAAATGGGTGGAAGCCATTTCAACCAAAAGGGCAACAGACTCGGTGGTAATCAATTTCTTAGAAGACAATATTTTGTCTAGATTTGGTTTCCCCCGAAAGATAGTTACAGACAATGCCCAAGCCTTTAAATCTATGGCTATGATCAGCTTCTGTCAAAAGTATAACATCGTTCTTGGCCATTCTACAACGTATTACCCCTAGGGAAACGGATTGGCCAAGTCAGCTAACAAGAGCCTGGTAAATATAATCAAGAAGGCATTGGATGAAAACAAAAGGTCTTGGCATGTGCACTTAAAATACACATTGTGGGTGAATCACATAAGAACAAAAAGGTCTATCGACATTTTTCCTTTTCAGATGGTATATGGGATAGATGTTGTGCTACCTATAAACCTAGCGCTCCCAGTGATGAAGTTATGGCAAGATCAAAATGAAGAACCCAATCATGTCACCAGGAGGATAAATCAGCTGATTGAGGTTCAACAACATAGGGTCGAAGTAGATGAAAAGTTGCAGAAATACCAAGATGGCATGAAGGCATTGTTCGACCACAAAGCAAAGGACAAAGATTTCCTCCCAAGTGATTTAGTATTAAGGTGGGATGCAAGAAAGGAAGAAGAAACAAAACATGGTAAATTTGACCACCTCTGGTATGGGCCATTCAAAGTCTCGGCTCTGGAGGGAAAAAATTATTTCCTACTGGAAAATATATATGGTGAAATCCTCAATGCCCCTGTCAATGGGCGTTATCTGAAGAATTATATGACGTAACAGTCACCTAAAAATAAAATAAAATAAAATAAAATAAAAAATAAATTTTTTGTATACTTATATAGATATTTTGTATACATATATATATTTTTCATTTACGCATTGTTTTTTGATTTTCTTTTTCTTTCATAAACTTTCGACACCTTTCGGATAGCCTCGATAACCTTCGTATTTGCCTCTTACAGGATTCCAACTGCACACAAAACAACCAGGAGAAGTAAACCAAAAGCTGGTGTCATAAATAAATCGGCTTAAACAGGTGAGAAGTAAACACAAGAAGCCTGCGTCATAAATAAATCGCTTAACAGTGATACCTAAAGTAATTTCATATTGAGCAAAGAAATTGAAATGAAAAGGTAAAGATGATATTTCCTAAAGGACATGTTCTAAAGGACTATTAAAGAAAACCGAGGTAACCTCATTCAAACAACAATATCGTCTGAACTAATAAATAACAGAGTTGTTTCTTTGTTTGATCGTCTACGAAAAAATAAGACAATTTAAACGATTCACTCAAATTAAAAGCAGTCAGCCGAAGTAAAGTACCCCCAAAAAAGATCTACAAGAGTCAGTTTTGAGTTTTTGACCTCTGTATTTTCAGTCCCTAGGTCACTACCTGTCACCCTTTTCTATCTTCGGGTTTACTTTTTAAAAAGTCAGCATCTTTCCATTTTTCATAAGAAGGGATAAGAGTTTTCATTTCAACCCCATGAGCTTCAAAGAAGATGGTGGAAAGAAAGCGGGTCTTCACAACTCCTCGATCCCCTGATAAACGAAGGGATGCTTAAAGTGATCCTAGCTTTCCTAGTTTTTTCAAGAATATCGGAGGATTGAAGCTTGCTCAAATAGAATGCCCTAAGAAAGTTATTTTCCCTTTTTTCCCTGAGAATGAATGTGTTATGAAGGTCAAGGGAAGGTTGGTACTGAGTAATCAAAGTAAGTTGACAGACCTATAATGCAAAATATTACACAAATATCAGCCCTGGTACAAACTGATTGCCCCCATCTTCGCGCTCTAAAAAGAAAATTATAAGACAGGAGGTGAAAGGAAATTTAGAAATGATTGCCCCCATCTAGTCCAAGATACGATGAAAGGAAATTCAGAAATGATTGCCCTCGTCTTAGCATTAAAATGCATAAATATATTCCGAAGTGGTGAAAGAAAATTCAGTAAAAAGGGGTCAGATAACTTCACCAGGGTACTGAACAAGCTCGCTGGCAGTGAAGCAATTTATGATATATCTGTAAGGCTATTATACATGAATATCACTCTACTCTGGTAACCAATTCTTTTTAAAAACCTGATCTACATCCCAAGTTCAGACGAGATTTCCCAATTAAAAACATATAATCTTCTTCTTTTGATGCAAGTTGATAGCCACAAGATATGTTGGGTCTCCTAGAACTGTTTTGATTGTCTTAAGGAAGATCTGAATTTAGTAATGGGAAAGAGAAAGTCGTGAAAGGGACTATGACTAAGTTTAAAAAGAGTATATGAGTTTGAAAAACTATTCAAGGTAAAAAACGAAGTCTCTTTCCCCCTTTGATACCCTGTTCTCAGGAACCTTTTCGCCTGATTTAAGCTATTGACTCCATTTACCCAATATTGGCACGTGGTCTACTATTCTTCCGGTCTTACAAGAAAATGGGATCCCTAGTTGGAGCCTATGTTGGATCCGCCTTTGCTTTTCTAGCCCGTCTCAAATTTCATGTCTTAATGCTCGAAATCGAAATATGGTTTTCGTATTTTCCGTCTGTGGTTTCAAAATCTCTGAAGTCTTATCACGCAAGCAACGATGATTATTGTACTCTCAAGCCGAGTTCTACTTTTCGGCAAAAAATATTTCCCCCTTTTGTTCTACCTCGGGATTTCGCATGTTGGATGCTATAGATCATGTAGTTCACAAGTCCCGAGCAACGAAACAGTGAAATCGCTTTAAAATTTTACCCAGGTCAGTAATGGGAGTAAAGTTTTCCTAAATCACGATTAAACATCATCGGGTTTTCGCGCCTTGGCATTCACTAAATCCAAAACTCTCACTATCATATCCCCGATAGCCGAAACCACGAAGTCCGTATGTTAGTAACCCGTGTCAAAGTTAAGGGAAAAAACTAAGCCATGGTTAAGTTCCATCGACAATTCGCCACTCGACGTGTTCTCTTTTAAAAAACTACACTGTCTAAGCCCGATTCGTGAAGTCGCGATAAAGATATGAACGTAATTAATTAAACACTTAATCCGAGTTTATCTTCCCTTTTAATTAAAATGTATTATCGCGATCTCAAGGTTTCACAGCTCGGCATGCAAACTTCCCGGAAACTTAACTTCGAAGCTCCAAGTCGCGATATGGCGAATATAAATAATTACGTAATTAATTAAGTGCCTAATCACAATTGCATTTTTATTAACCAAAATCAATCATCGCAAATTCGGGGGTTAGAGGTTCAAAAGGTTAAAGCAAAATTCCCGATACAATGAGTACCGAAGGATAAATTAACTTTGGTAAAGATGGATTAATTAAGCTAAATCAATATCTCTCATGTTTTGATGCTTGCACAGTTTACGAAGCAGTCTTAATCCTTCCTTACGCCAAATAACATTTCAAACCACCAAAATTTATGGCATTAATTAGAAATAAGGTGAATCGACAAATAAAGATCGGGTTTTTGTTGCTAAATTTATTTCTAAACATGATTTGACAGATCTTTTCTAAAAAGTACCAAGTTTTCGAATATATATAGAGCTATTATTCGTTATAACAAATTCATTTCTATATTAGGTAGAGCACACTTTCTCAACGAGCTAACTTCTGTATGTATACGTATTTTTATTGTAGAAGACCTAAAGAAGGATCTCCAGTCATGGCCCCGTGAAAAGCATCCAAAGCCAGCGTTGAGGTTTCAGGATATGATTCAGACAATGTCACTGATACTTCACCTCGAAGTGTCGACTCGGTCCCGAACTGGTCGTTCGTTTCTGATGTTCTGCAGGCCGAATTAGTGGATTATTTTGATGATTCCAACGACACTGAAAAATATGACATAACCACCAAGTATAAGATCGTCATTCAATCGGGAATGCATAAAGTAGCAGTCAGGCCACGACTACTCCCCTATTATGATATGGTCCGATGGGCATTAAACCACGTGGACATACCAACCAGAACCATCATGAATGAGAAGAAGGTCACAATCGGGACTTTCAGGCCTGAACATCTGCAAGCCATGTAGAAGTTGCCCACAGAGTCCGACCTTACATATGATGTTGAATTCTTGGAAGAGTTCAAATAGAAGGAATGTGTGCAGTATGACAAAACTATGTCTAGCTTAATAAGAGATTGGGTTTTTCACCCTGCGAAGTTCAGGGCAGACAGTCATGGTATATATTCAATAGCTTCCTTAGAACCACAGTTCAAGTATGTAGCTATGATGACATGCAGATTATATGAGAGAGAGGACACCTCACATTTCTTTCTTCAATGGGTGCCTCTAATATTTCGAGTCACCGAAGGTTGTTCCTTCGACTAGGCGAAAATGTTGTCTGATAGCTTGACCAATCAGGTTACAAAATATCGGGCGCAGAAAGAGAGCGACAAGATTTCTTCATTTTTTATGTCTGCATACATTATGGATGTTGTGTGTTTTCTAACACCATTTCCCTTAATGAGCTGGAGTTGGACTCCAGTAGAGGACGAGCCCATTCACGTCTATCATTCAAAATTGTGGGAAAACAAAGTGACAGATTTTGTGTATGAAATCTTCAACTGGGTGATGGTACCATTGGATGTCACTATTTTCGGCCACCCGCCACCCAGGATCTCGGAAAGTGTAGTGACGAATTTGAGAAGCATAGCTGACTGGTATGTAGAAGTCAAATTCTCATATCTCAGAGTTTTCGGGGCTTCTGTTCCCCCGCATGCATTGTCATTATTCATTCCCGACAAGCTGGCTTGTCGTGAGGTTGCTAGACAAACAATAATCGGTGGTATAAGCAAGGAGCTTAAGGGATACTCAAAAAAGGTATGGCCACCTTTTCATGTTCATTTAAATTCATATTCTTTGTTATATTTCGGGCATGCTAAAGCTGAGGCAGCAGCCCTGGAAGACCTAAAGTTGGAACTAATTGAATACAAGAAGCACGATCCACAAAGGGTCGTGAGTATTTATTTGGCCAGTTGCGGACTCAAGAGATTTGAACACGAAAATTTGCCCTCGGATGACATTTTCCGAGGAGCAAGATCTTATGCCGAGATTTTAGCTTGGATACAAACCTTGGCACCTGAAGAGAGGGCCGATGTTCTGAAATTCCAAGAACATGGACGCAGTTGTCTTCCCGTAGTATTATGGGGTGAGAATCCGAGTACAGTGGAGGTGAAACAAAAAGATGCCGAAGGCTCAAAGGATGCAACTCCCAGTCAACAAAAACACTAGGATGAGGGAGAGAAAACTAAGAGTCTGAAAGAAAAAATAAAGACTCCCGACCCGCCAAAGAAGCAGACTCCGATTAATACTTTGAGAAAATCAGTGAAGCAAATCGGGTATCCTATCACATCAGTTACTCCCTTGCAGTCAACTCAGGGAAATATTGGCACAGGGTGGATCTTCAATGAAGATTTGAGGCCTATAAGGGTGGAAGAGCTCCCTCCAAATGAGTTCTTCTTCGATAAGAAGAGAAAGGCAGTGGTAAAGAGAGAATTCCATCAGGAAGGGGAGTCGACAGTCAAGAAATATAAATTTATGACTGATGGGAAGGACAAGAATAATGAACAGTTCGCCACAAAAATAGCTGGGACATTAGGGGCATATGCCACAATGAACCAATTTTCAGTCGGGGTTTTGAAAAACTAGCTGAAACGAAAAAATTGCCTCATCAAGACCCTAGAAGCCAGATTAGCCACAGTAGCGGAGGGTGCCAAAGACCAAGCGAGTGTAGGAATAGAGAAAGCAAGGTTGGCCGATAAAAGTGAGATAGAGCTGCTCAAGACTAAGATCGAACAATCACAGCTGGTGGTTCAGGATGGTCAGATGCAAGCGAGCCAACAAAAACATTTGATCGAACAACTACATGCTAGGGTGGAAATCTCCGAAAGAAAAGTGATAAATATCAGGATGTTCCAATCCCAGGCGATGGAGATTCGGAGCAGAGTCTCTGCGGCCCAACGGAATTTACTCGCCAAGGTAGAGGTGATTTGGGACAACTGTTTGCTGGTTAATCAAGTTTTGGAGAATTTATCTGCTAGGGAAAGAGAAGCTGGAGAAACACGGGTCGCCTTTCAAGAGTCTGTGATAGCTACAAACAACAGGGATTCAGGAAGTACTCCCAGGTTCACCATTTCGGAGCAGACTAGAGGAAACATTCTATTGAAAGAATGGGAACACAACATCTTGGAAGGTAAGCTGGAAGCCAAGAAGGTAACGAAATCCTTAGAAGAGGATTTTAGTTCTATAGATGGTAATATTCTAGGCATTGATAGTGGAGGTAATGCCGAGGCATTGATTCAAATGAATATGGCAAAAATCTCACTTGATTTAAATGAAAAAGAGGAAAGAGATTCAGCCGAAATCTCACAAGTGACTATGGTGGACATAGTCCAAATAAATAAATGTATGGTTAAACCAAGTGCGCAATTATGTGCAATCGACATCATAGACATACAGATGGAAGACAGGTTGCCGCAATTAGCCCGAGATTGTTACTCTTTTGAAGCCAATTGTCAAGCATAACCGTCAAGGCTGATATCTCGGCTGGTTGAAAGATGTGTCACATGTACTGAGCATGCACGAGGACAAGATTCTGGCACCAAGTAAAGACAGAGAAGAAGAAATGGAGCGATTTCTCTCCTCCCTATCATAACTAAAAATTTTGCAACGATTGAGATTCCATCTTATTGTAAAACTGTATAAATACACCATAGAATGAAAGAAAAAGGGTTCGACCTTTTTGTGTCGATTGTAATAGAGTTTTTACATTTTGAGAGTTAATACAAAGCAAATATGAAGATTCTCAATTCCGTCACGACTGTGTTATGAGTTTGTTTTATTGTATCTCATATTTAGTTTCATTTCATATTCGTATCTGATGAATGCTTCGCTATAATTTAGTACAACCTCTACTATAGCGAATGAATTTTGGTTTTCTATATTGTTTACTGTTTTTCCTCTGTACCAGCTATCATCCGGTATAAGACCAGTCAATGCTTTCAGAATTCTATATATATTTTATGCTTCATCGAGTTATTTCCTTACAGTTTTCTTCTTCTATTTATACGTGAGATTCTCCCTCGATAGGAGCCTTACTCAATAGACAGCTAAATTTTTTCTCCCACCTCATTACATTTTTATTAAAATATAACCCAGTTATGGGAAAGAGCCTTTGATTTGCACCCCCGTTTTTATTTCTGAAACCGTAAACTCTCTTTTATACGACCGAATTGAGACAACACTTAATTTCCCCCTGAAGTTTTCTTATTTTACTGTTCCTCCATGACTGTCCCTATACCAACTCAACCCAATATCGAACTTGGATTATCAAACCAAACACACATTGCCTTAAACCTTTTCGATACCATTCTTAAAACAACCACTACCCGAGTTGAACTCGAACATTCATGGGCAGCGATTGAACAAGATATAAACATCCAGGAACAGTTGGAAGCTAGACAATGCCAACACATAAATCTTCCCTAGTTTCCCTTGCCGAAGGTTGACGTTTCTTTCTTCTCTACCCTTTACCCACTTTCGGATGCCTAGACACTGTACTTCTAAGCCTTAAGTAGAGACTCTAGAACAACAGTATGGATGGAAAGTTATTGAAAATATAGGTTGTTTCAAACAAATGGCACTGAAAATAGACTTCGGATTTGAAAGTTATGCCCTTTTAAAAAAAATAATAAATAGTAACCAAAGAGCCACATAGCAAGTAGAAGTTGGTCCACATGGTGATGATCCTCCTTATATAACTTTTCCTATAAGATCACTTTTACAAATAAGCTACTTATGAAGTGATTCACTTTTATAGAATAAGTGAGAATCACTTTTACAATGAAGTTACTTTGTAAATTAAAGTGGCATGCAAAAAAAAGTAACTAAAAATAATATTAAAGCTACTTATAGTGATTCACTTTTATAAATTAAGTGAAATGTATTTTACAATGAATGTCTGATCTTTTTCAAAAAGTAACAAAAAATTACTTGAACTCAAGACCTTTTACTAAATAAATAAACTTTCTACCAAGTGAGCTACTGTAAAACACATTATAATCTTGAGAAGGAGGATGGGGGATGTTGTTGTTGTGGAATATGGCCTTGAAGTGTCTGCTAAAAAAAACTTATTTTTATGTGTTCACATAAAAAAAAAATTCTCTTATCGACAACAACAAGGGGTTAGAGCTCGGTTAGCTTACTTGGAAAATGCATTTTTTTTCTTTGTTTATGATTTTCCAAGATCGCACAGAGCGCATGAAAAAAAGAATACACAGATAAGAAAACAATTTCCACTTGTTTTTTGTTTGATGAGATCGCACAAAGTGTAGGGAAAAAAACATAGATAGACAAAAAAGAGTAGCAACCTAGGAAAAAAAAATATTATCTCTATAAAAAAAATAAAAAATGGCGTATTCAGGCTTTATACCTCTTGATATGATTGAAATGGTTGTATCTTGGGAAAACATAAAAAAAATTGAGTGAAGAAAAAAACATTTCTAACTGAAATGAGCACTTTGGATGCAATAGAATAATCCTCTCATCCTCAAAATGTACAAAAATAGAAGAAACCAGAGATGCGGCAACACAACTTCAAAATTTCTATCTACAACATGAGTAGGTATTCAAATGTGCTCTGACATCACTTTAAACAACACAAGGTATTTTCCAATAGAGGATGAAAAACTTTAGTGACCACTCACACAACTAGATTAGAGATAAACAAACTAATGTTTTAACAAGTAAAACCCATTTGGGGAAACATCCATTACCCCAACCAACATGGACATTTGAGGCAATTTATTAATGAAAAAGAAAAATATTACAGGAGATTTTGTCACAATTGATGATTGAAAAATGACTATCCATGCTCTTTAAATAGATATCGTGGACCAATCAGGTGTTAACCCACAGATCAATGCAGCCATTAAGATCAAGAAGAATATGAGCTATTGGATCACTCTTTATCTAGAACATATTGTGGCTGTTAGATTACATAATTACAAATGCATACTAAAGAAACACACTTTAAATTAATGACACATTATATCAAGTTGATTTTAAGTAATGTTGAAATTATTACTCCAACACCTAGGTACTTTTTTATCTAGTGTTTTCCTTACTGCAATCATATTAGCAACTCACAAAAAGAAAATACACTATTGAAATATTCAACTCAATATCATGCAGCGGAAGAATAAACTAGGAAACTAAATTGAGCACACATGAAACCCCAGTATTTTTGGGTAGATACCCTTGGAAAAACCCCAGAGGTAAAAACAATGCTAAAAATGATTTTATTATGCTAAAATCAGGGTTCCCATAATAGGAATAATGGCCCACTGAGAGAAATAGAACTGCATACTAACCTAGAAAGGTTTGACCTGTTGTATGACTAGTTCTGGCATGCTTTTCGAGGTATCCATGAATTTCACTTCCGTGACCCGCAATATCCATGAATATCTCCATTGTGACCCGTGGATGTGTACATATGATACAAGAGGATCTAGGAATGCTCACAGAGGTCCAAGAGGATCCAAAATGCTCACAAGGATCTAGATAGGGTAAGAAAAGATCAAAATTTGACTATCTCAAAATTTAAATAAAGGGATAACATTGCAAACAGTTCGTCTCCATCTCTCCAATGGTGCAAATGACAAGTCAAACAGAGTCTGTATGCAAACGTTATGGTTGGTCAAAGTTAAGGTCAACAAGAGAAAAAGTCAACCCTAAAGAGACACGTGGCAGGATTGGAGAGAAACACGTGGAAGGATCATAGGTTGACAAGTGCCATATCCAAGGTGAAATGTGGCATCATACATGTGATGTGGCAGATTCTTCAACAACTGAGTTGGAATCCAAGTGGTCTAGTTATTTAATGGCACATGGCACAAGTTAGCCAATGAGAGGCCACCATGTGGAAGAACCTCATTGGCGAGTAATGGTTTGATATGGTAATAATCATGGCGAGTAACGGTTTGATATGGTAAAATTATTATGGATTCCAAGGGAATCGACCCCATGACCTTCATAGCCATCAAAGACTTAATTCAAGCTCCATTGCCAATGCACCATTACTTGGGTCTTAACCATGATATGGAAATTATTATATTTAATTTTATGTAATGTTTAATATGGAGTGGGGTAGGGGCCGAGGGCTAGCCCAAAACTCCTGGTTCATATGCATACCACATGATCACATTCTATAGTCTATGGAGGGACTAGTACATAGTGGCAACAGATAGATGTTATATCCCATGCATATCATATATGTTATAACCATATAACAAATGGTTATAACATATATAACCATATAACATATGGTTATAACATATATAACCACATGTTATATATATTTAAAAAAATAAAAAATGGAATATGCATGGAAGGAGAATCAAACCAGGACCTCCACTAGAATAGCGGGAGGTTTTAACCACTACATCAATCGATCCACATTTGGTGGAGATTCCATCGATTTTAGTAATAAGATGCCAACAATTTTGGGGTATGGTACGATTTTGGAGGATACCCTATTTAATGGGCACACACCCCAAGGTTGTACACACATTCCAAGGCTTTGGACACACAATTTTATGCAGATATTTTGTTCTTGTAATGCATCGAGGGTACAAGGCATATGAGGCTACACTGTAAAGCATGCCAAATGGTACCTTGATGAAATTTCAAGTATTTTATATCAATTTTGCATGATTTTTCACCAAGAATTCAATGGTGCACTCTGTTTCTTCATTTGAGCAAAGAAACAAAAAGTTCATTGTATTATTTTGCATACCAAGGGGATTATGGGGCACTATAAGAAAAATATAGTCGACTTTATACTCACTTTTCTCAGTTTTTCGATAGGAATGAAAAGGTGATGTCCTTTTCTACACCAAAGTAGTATATTTGAAATATGTCTTCAACTCTTGTATTGTAAATTACTTTTATTGTACTTGAAGCATTTGATCATTAATAAAGTATATCATATCATATTCACAATAGGTGCCAACGGCTATATGTTATAGCCCACATATATCATATATGTTATAACCATATAACATATTGTTATAACATATATAAACATATGTTATAACCATATAACATATTGTTATAACATATATAAACATATGTTATATATATTTAAACAAATATCAAACATAATATGCATGGAAGGAGAATCAAACCAGGACCTTCGCTAGAACAGCAAGAGGTTTTAAGCACTACACCAATCGTTCCACATTTGGTGGAGATTTTGCCTATTTTAGTAATAAGCTTCCAAAAATTTTGGGGTAGATTTTGGGGGCTGCTCTATTTAATGGGAACACGCCCTAAGGATGTACACACATTCCAAGGATTTAGACACACAATTTTATGTAGATATATTTTTCTCGTAATCTGTGCTGAGCGTATAAGGCATATGAGGCTACACCATAAAGCATGCCAAATGGTACCTTGATAGAATTTCAAGTATTTTATATCAATTTTGCATGATTTTTTCACTAGGAATTCAACAGTGCACTCTGTTTCTTCATTTGAGCAAAGAAAAAAAAAATCATTGTATTATTTTGAGTGCCAACAAGATTCTAGGGATAGTCGAATTTATACTCAATTTTCTCAGTTTTTTGAGAGGAATGCAAGGGTGATGTTGTTTTTTGCGTCAGAGCAACATATTTGAAATGCATCTTCAACTATTGTATTGTAAATTCCTTTTATTTTTCTTGAACCATTTGATCATTAATAATGTGATTCTTCATTTTCTTATGTAAGATGGATTATGCAAGTTACAATCATCAGTTAAAGTGTTTTTTTGAGTAAGATAAATCACTTCCATGCTATAAGCAATATCAATAAAATATCTTTGAATAAGAAATTGATGTTGAACTTAGTGATATTTTTAGATCAAGTGTCGTATAGGTTCTTTCCATTTTTGGATCAACGAAGAACATGTAGAAAAATCTCTGTACTATCCAACAATCTCATGTGGCTTTCTTCTACTGAAAGCCACCTGCATATGCCTATTTTCTCTCTTCTCCTTGACTTGTATGATCTCTAGATGAAATTCCTTCTTCACCTATCCAGGATCTTGAACCACATTCCTTCGTGATCCAATAATCTATGTGTTGACTCACTCAACACAACTCCTATCAAGTGTCTTTCTCCTTCACTCTAGCCTTTCTTTTATAATCATGAGTAACAATCTATTTCTAATCTCACTTGAGATTTAGATTGCATGCAAAGATTGGATGCTAAGATTACATGTTAATTACTTTTAATACTTTCCTCAATTAACTAATTACCTAATTAATTAACAAAAACAATTTACTTTAATAATTCCTTTAACTAAATTAAATTCAAGAGTAAAAGGATTTGGATGATTTCAACACATCTAGTCACATAGACCTGTGCGGAAATAGCTAATTGATGCTACCACTAAAATCAACAACTAACTCCTAAGTGTCTAAATATCCTAACAATATCCAAGTATGGGAAAACCAAACATGGTTTCCTCTCATATTTGGTTTTTATGCTCTTGTTATTAGCGATAATGGTCATCCTTACTTTCTATTTAATTTTCTTTTAGATCCCTTCATTTTGTAGGTTGAATGACTCTTTCTACAATTTGATCAACTTAGATCCACTGAAAAATTCCTAAACATTTGGAACAATAGACAATATTTCTTTGATTTGTTTAGAAAGCACTCGGCAAACTCTATGGATTACGTGAGATATACCCACATAATAGTTAAAAGTATATGCCCACATTCTCTCGATTTATAGATTGGAAATTTTAGTCCTCGTAATAACTAATTACTGAGTAGAAATATACCTCCCCCGTAGGGTATACTAAGCATCAAGGAAACCCAATTCCCACCATTTAAAATAAGGGAAATAATGTGATTATAACAAAGATAATTTATCACAACCAAATTCATCATTTATTCTTTTATATGTTAACACATTAATCTTTTCTATAAAAACAAGTACCAAAAAAATTGTCTTTTTCACTAATATAAAGTAGGCATAGTGAATCAAACAAATAAAAAAAAAAATTGAAATAATGGAACTCAGGTGCCATGAGAAAACCTACTCCATATCAACCATTTTCATTAGTTCAAAAGATTACAAGTTTATCTATGACTAGTACAATACTTGGCCCTATTTATATGCCATCCATATCCTGTGTCTTACATTGCTAATTAACTATCCATGTTTGATTGTTACACTCTTTACACTCTTACACTTGACCAATGACATGTACTAAACACCTAATAAAAAAATAGATGCTAACAATATTTATCTTGTTATTGACCATAATAAATCTTAACCAACTAGGATAAGCTATAACAACTCCATCCATCATACTATAAATAGGGAAACCTCATACATAAACCCTAACCATAGTGTAAATAATATATGTCCACTAGGACACTAGCTAACTTGCAATTGATAACCAATAAAACATATGTTTGTTACAAGTTGACCCATCATAAATTTCTAGTAAGAGATGTTGGCTCATACAATAACTCATAAAGGATAATTTAGACACCTATGACCTAAAGTCAAACTTGATGATCCATATTTTATGAGCATAACGAAATGAATACAGATCTATATTATTAACATGAAGATTCAATGAACAATAATAGAGATAAATTAAAAATTGTCTTCTATTAATAAATAAATATGATGCAACTGTAAAATGCAAACTGAAACAAGATTGCTAGAATGGTGGTAGGTTATCTCTAAGAAGAGATGTGATAGTTGTGCTCATTTGAAAGAAAATGAGTACAATGGGGCTCCAAAGGACTTTTTACATCAAACATGAATTCCAAAACCCTAGACATCAAAAAACGTAACCCTCGGAGATGAAGTGCCAAAATTCATGTGGGCCCCATTGGGGTAAGTTAGTACATCAACTTCCCAGGGTCGTAACGTTTTCATATGATCTTCGTATTAGGTGCACGATAGCCCATTGGAAAGTTCTTTCCGAGGAATACACATTATGTCGTCACACTCTACCTTTGTTTGCAGTGTGACTGTGGTGGGCCCAACAAATATTGTTTAGGGCCTCAAAACGAGCCCAGAAGTTTAGGACCTGAAAAGATAGAAAAAAAATTGCCAAAATAAAAAATGAAACTGCCAATATGAAATCTGTAAGTGGGCTAGTTGGAATAGGTGTGGGTGGACACCGATATCCACCTGGATCAATACTCCCCCCTTATGAAGCAATGGTCTCCATTTTGTTGATTTCCCTCATCAGATGAGAAAAGTTCTATTGAATTTGGCCCCGGGTGAGCCACTTGCCTTGGTGCAGGAGCTGCCTAGCTTTGACAACCCGATAAAGTTGGATCCTATATTGGTGAGTTCCCTTGACCTGTGTGTCCATGATCTGATGAGTGGATGCATGTTCCATCCATTCAAGGTTGATATATATGGGTGTCAATTGTTTTTCTATCTCTGAGGTGTCCAATAATGGTGGAAAATATGGCTGAAGGAGGTTCACATTAATACTGGATGCAAGCCAGAGAAGGGGGGAATGTTGAGCTCAAAATACTTATCACCCACAACCTTGGTGATTGTGTAAGGTCCATAGCAGAGTGGATGAAGCTTCCTATGGGGCCCCATAAAGCGTTCTTTCTACAAGTGCAACTAAACTTTATCTCCCACCTGAAACTTGTGTGGAACCCAGTGTTTATCATCACGCTACTTGTACCTGGAATTGGAATTTTGTAAAATATCTTGAACATGTTGGTGGATGTGCTGGATCCACTCAATGAACCTAGTATCTTTTTCATCTTTAGCTTGAGAATGGGACAAGTCTTCCTGGGTGGCCACAGAGGGTAGTGAAATATCCACCGGACCCAATGGTTGAAATCCCAACCCCACCTAAAAGAGGTTGTGGCCAGTTGAGCTATGTAGGGATCTGTTGTAGCTATGTTGAACATAGGGAAGACTCTCATCCCATGTGTGGGGATGCTTGTAATTGTACATGCAAAGGATATGCATGATCATCCAGTTGATGACCTCGGCTTGGCCATCCGTCTAGGGGTGGAAAGAAGTGGATTTGGTGAGCTTGGTGTTTAGCAGTGACCAAAGGCTCGACCAAAATGCGTTGAGGAACCGAATGTACTAATATGAGATTATGGTTTTTGGTATCCCAAAATGTACCCACACTAGTTCGAAGAAGATCTTGGAAGTGGCCTCTGTTGTGATGCTCTTCTTGCATGTGTCCAAAATCACCATTTTATAAAAAGGATCACCACCAAAAAAATAGAGTCATTTTCCCACTTGGTTGATGGAAGTACCAACATTTAGTACATCAATATGGATTCCCAAGTCCTTTCAGGAGTAGGAAGAGGGGTGTACATGCATTTTTTTATTAAAGGTCGGTTTGGAAATGGCACAGGAAGTGTAGGAACTGATATACTTGCTGACATCTTGTCGAAGTTTCAGCCAATAGAAATGTTTTTGCAACACTACCACTATATTTTCTATGCCGAAGTGTCCTGCCACCCAACTGTAGTGGGATCCCCAAATCAGCTTCACTCGCTCGCTTGATGGAACGCAAAGATGGCCTATATGGCACAACATCTCATCCTAAAGATGGAAATAAATGGCAATTGTTTTTGTACCCAACATCTGGTAGGTAGAGGAGAAGTCAGGATCTATATCATAGAGTTGGGGCCACCCGAATGTCTCATGGCCGCAGGAGTTTATCACCGTGGTTAGTGTTGAAACTGGAGGGTGGATTAGGCAATGAACGACATGGTTGGTGCTTCCTGTCTTATACTTGATGTTGAGATGGGACTGCTACAAGTATGTGGACCACTTCTGATGGTGGTCATTCTGCAATTTACCTTGTGCTTGCATGATTTGCAGTGGATTATGATAGGTGTGGATGACTGTCTCCTTCCTCAGAATGTAATGCTTCAAATAGTAGCAGGATTGTACAATAGATTACATTTATTTTTCATAAGTAGGGTACTTACGAATGACATATGATAGTGTCTCACTATGATAGGCCATGGGGTGTCTGTGATGAGTGAGAACTATGCCCACAGCATAGTCTGAAGCATCTATCTCGATCTCAAAGGGATGTTGTAGGTCAGGTAATGAGAGAATTAGGGTTTATCACAAGCGCTTCTTCAAATCATCAAACACTTTTTGTTGTGACAAGCCCCATATGAACTTTTAATTAACACCACCCATGTTTTCTTGGCTGAGGGCCCATGTAATATGGGAGAATCCCAACACGAACCTACGATACAAATTGGCAAGGCATAAAAATATCCGAAGCTCAGTGAGTGTGGTTGGGGCTAGCCAGTTATGAATGACCTGGATCTTGGTTAGATCCACATGCACTCCATGCTCATTAATAATGTATCCTAGGTACTGGACCCTTTCCGTGCCAAAGGAGCATTTTTCCAAATTTGCATATAGATTGTGCTACTGAAGAGTGTGCAAAACCTATTGAATATGCTGCAAGTGTTCTTCCCAATTCTTGATGTAGATGAGGATGTCATCTAGATACACCACCAAAATAGAATTGGTGAAAGGCCACAAGATATCATCCATCATCCTCATGAAATTCGTTGGGGAATTCCTCAAAACAAAGGGCATGACCAGCCATTCAAAAAGAGCTTCTTTAGACTTGAAAGAAATTTTCCATACATCTATCTTCTCTATTGGAAAATGATGGAAGCCAGACTTCAAATCCATCTTACTGAAGAATTTTTCCCCCTTGCATTGGTTAAGGAGATCGTCTATTCAGGGAATCAAGTAGTGGTTCTTAACTATGATTTTATTTAGGGATGGGTAATCAATGCAGAGTCACCAGATCCCATATTTCTTCTACACCAGCATGATTGGGCTACCACATGGTGATGATTTGGGTCATATGTTCCCCTTTTGGAGCAGTTCTTGAATATGATGGTTGATCTCCTCGTTCTCTAATAGAGAGCGATGATAGACTATCCCATTGGGTAGTGGTGCACCAGGGGTCAAATCGATTGAATGCTTGACCTAACATTGTAGAGGTACCCCAGTGGGTTAGGAGAATATGTATTTGTATTGTTCCAAGAACTTATCCACTTACTTCTGCTACGTGAAAAGATAAGCAGAGAAGGCCATGGATGTGGCTACAAACTTCCTCTCACTTTGAGAGTGAATCACGAAGAAGACAAACTTCCCAGTCTGAGAGATGACCTTCCTGCATTGCTTGGCAGAGATCAAGGAAATGAAAATAGGTGGGACTACCTCGAGTATCCTATAAAATTTCTTGTCCAGGGTAATAATAACACTATGAGGCCTTGACTCACATAAAACATCACATTTCCTTAAATAAGGTTGGACCAAAATAAAATCACAAAATTCAAGGGGAGAAACATCACACAATACCTCATCTTTGAATGGATTAATGTTGTAGTACATGCATCATTGTTGGATGATACGAATATCGCTTCCTTGGTTGAGCTATTTGATGGTGTATGGATGTGGGTGCGGCAATGTTGGCAGGACCAACCGCTTGAAGACCTCCGCTGAGATGAGGTTCTTCTGGATACCTCTATCAATGATGAAGTGAAATGTAGTACCCTTAACCCACATCTCCAAATGAAAAAAGCGCTTGCATTCCTCTCGCTCATCAGGTTCACCAGGCTGGATCTTGGTGTTAGCAACAGTGGCACTAGGTTCCCACATCAATAATCCATCTCCCCTTTTCTGGTTCTATCTTAGAGTCATAACCCACATCTAATTCAGAGGATTTCACCTCAGCCACCAATGACTTTTTTTAGTGGCAATCAATAGTGTTATGCTGGGGGCTCTTATGGAAGTCACACCACTTCCCAATTTCTTTCTTTGTCTTTCCATTGTCCTTTATTTTTTGCATCTAAGACTGGTTGTCCTCAGGTTGTCCATATTTTCTCTTCCCCTTTTTTGTGGGTTGGGGTTTTCCTTTCCTTGCTTCTGTTGTGAGGGGTTCCCATACACAAACTGTTGCGTCTTTTGTTTAAGATTCTACTCGATTTTGACAACATATCAATAGGCCGCACCCAAGGATGAGATGTCCAAAAACTACATTTTTGTATAGATGTATCAATGCAGATTGTTGTGGTACTTGAGCACCATCCATTGCTCAAAATATCTGATAACTAGCTTGGTGTGCAAGGTATGGAAGATATTTGTGAACTCTAGCAATGTTTGGTCCCTTTGTTGATGCAGTGTGGTCCGTCTTGTATACAGGTCGTCATAACTTCCAAAAGGGTAGTATTTTTTCTTAATAAAAACCATGAAGGACTCTCAAGTGACTGCGACTGTTGTTACACATCAACATTACTCGCTCCGATAAGTGTCGCAAGTGTCGCATGTTGCTCACAAGTGTCGCAAGTGTCAAGCAAAGCATACTGCCATGATGCCTATGCCATACTTATAATGACATTAGGAAGACATTTAAAATACCTCAAACATTTGATTTGAAGGAAGAGGAATGGTTAACTGAAGTTAGGTACCTCTTGCTATCTAAAAGAACCATTGAATCTAGGTTTTTAGAAGAAAGCGCTCCCCTATATCTCTCTTAGGAGTGCCAACGTCCCCTATAAAGTGCTAAGGAGCGTTATAACACTGAAAAACCCTTCTGGAGGAGCGCTATTGATTTTAAGAGTGTTGGCGCCCCCCTAAATCCTACTAGGGAGCACTATAGCGCTCTGATGGCCCTTTTGAGGGAGCGCTGCCTATTCTGGGTAGAATTTGGTCTGTTGAGGAGAATAAGGGGAAGATATTTTCAATCTTGAAAGGTTGTTGAATTCGAACCCCTGGTCCAACCATGATCTTAGGGAAGATCCCTGACTCAAGGAGGAGAATCCTCAACTTACCCTAAAGATACCTCAAGAGGTTAGGCCTCTCTAAACCTATATAAGTAGGCTCTATCATGGTGAAAAGAGGAAGAATTAGAAGCATGAAACCTATGATCTCATAGGAAACACATAGGGAACTGGAGGAGAGTAATCAGTGAAGTCTCTGTCATCCGGATCGTGGATCTTTTGTGCAAGGGTTAGACAAAGGGGATTTGACGAGGCTGTTGCATTCGCATCTACGGTTGTAAGTTACTTCTGTCATTTTTCTCATCAATATGACACACTTGGCCTGTTTCTTTCTAGTTTGTGTTTAATCTCACATGAACTTGTCTCTAATAGATAGGTCTATTTCAAGATAATATTAGTAGAGTAGGAAGTGGTTGTACTATTGTTTGTCTATAGGTATTATCGAGGAGCAAAAGATTGGAGCTCAACTCAGAGCGTGCAGGGACAAACGCCGGTAAAATGTACTTCTTTTCTCCTTCCTCCTCATACATTAGTTTATATAGATCTAAAAGGAATTCAGTGTCCATGATAAGTGTCTTCTATCTTAAGAGTTAAGAGTCTAGCTCTCAAGAGGAGATCTACCTGTTCGTAGGGAGATTTCCTTCAATAGAAACTAGCGACTCTGTTGGGGATAATCGAATCAAAAATTTTGGTTTTGATTTTTCCTCATAGACCTTGTCTTACCATTTGATTGTTTTTAGACCTTTTTCACCCCTTTTGCTTGATTTCATATGCTGATTGACTCCTTACCCCATCACACTCAGCTTGATTGCCAAAATTTGACTGAAATTTTGGGTTTTTGGACATTTTCATGAGCGTTTTAAGCCTGGTGCCCCTGTGGCTATGTTAACAGAGCGCCAACACTCCCTGGATGTGTTAGATAGAGCACTATAACACTCGATGCCCCTTACACTAGAGCGCCAACCCTCTTTTGGCAAAAAACCTTTCAAGAATTGATTTTTCTAGGGTCCAATCTCTGTGTTTCACTTGTTGAGCCTCTCTATGAGTCAATGCTTCTTCCCTCTGGACTTTGACATCCTTCCTTCTAAGGAACAAATACCTTGTTGTTCAGATTTTGTGGCCTTCTTCATAATTTTTTGAGTTTTTTTTGTTGTTGGGAGTTTGAAATCAATCCACTATTTTTTCTCTCCTATTTGACTGAGAAAGAAACTCTGGTGAAGGACATCAGAAGTCTACGAATCTCTTCATTTGGTTTTTTTGAGGTCATTGTTCTTCAACATCTCTCTTTGGGTGAAATTCTTGATTTTCTTTGTTATCCTTGTTTTCTTTTGCTTCTTGTTTTCAATCATAACAAGAGGGTGTGTTGTGTGTACGAAACCTGCTTATGCTCCTCTGAGTTTGCTTGATCTAAAAATTTAATTGGCAGGGGAAGTGTCGTATTGAATTAATCATTATTCACACACAAACAATAAAGAGGCACCTTAGTGATTGATTTGCATATTAGAGGACATTTCTAAAATTTTTTAGCATCACATTGGATTTGATTGAGAAAATTTGTTTGAGGACATTCCTTATTAGTGTTTGATAGTGAAAATAAATCTCTCTCTCCCTTAAATAGACATTCATCGAAAAGAAACGATTGCTTATCATCTTTTCTACATTTTTTTGGGGATTGAGTCATCATTCCATCCGTTTCACTTTCATACACCCCCTTTTGAGTAAAGAACAACTATGAAATGAATGCTAATTAAAAACTATCTAGAACAGTTTTTTTTCTAGGATCCTCCACCAATAGTAGACTAGGATTAGCACTTTGGATTAGGCTGTGAGCATAACTCTCCAAAGTTTCCAAAACAAACATTAGCATCCTGAGCTAGGGAGAGTCAAATCCAATTTTCGTATAAGTTTGTTGGGATCCCCCTCTCACACAGGGGTTACGCACAAGGTCGCACTCGGGAAAGCTATGGATATTATCCCTCCGTGGTTTGACTGATTGTAGTAGTCGGATCGTATTATGGGGATTTCTTAAAGGTATACCCACAATGTTGAGTGGAAGCCTTTCAAGTTGATTTCGGGCTAGATACCCTGCCCGTACGTTCGGAATGGACTGTCGACTGTACCTGCCTAGGGGATGACTGCAAATTGGTAACCTTAGTAGCCATAATCTTTAGGGTCTTACACAAGGTGACAGTGAAGGGAAGTCTCACTGTACCTGGAACAGACATTGGTCAAACTCACTCGGGCTCCTTGGAGGGTAAAACCATAATTACTGCGTGGAAGCTTGCACTAAGGTGAAAGTACGTTAAGCAGGTTTCCATTGTAACTGTTCCACCATATCCCCACCCTTATTGACTTGATCACACGACGTTGGATTTCATCACCAACTAGCACGGTCATCGAGAGAAGGTTTTGTTTGCTTGGTTGTGATTCCTAGATTCTATTAGCGTATGCTGCTTCTTTTCAGTAGATGGCCATAGATTTTTTTCACCAACTCTTTTTCGCCAACATTGACCCTCCATGTCGTTCACGTAGGCTACAGGGACTTCCTCCAGAAAATATGGAAGAGACTACCCCTTTACCCCCTCATTCTATGGAGGAATCTCTTCAACAGAGTGAGGTTCATGACATTATAACCTCCTAAGAGGAAGTTCCCACCTCTTTAGAAAATTTTTGAATTGTTTCAGTCTCTGGAGGCTTTCCCCATTCCTGAGGGATATGAGAGGCGTGTTCTCCAACTGAATTCAGCTGGTGAATTTGTCATCATCAATCCTTATGATGTTCCGACTGGGTCTCATTCAAACCCTCTAGTCGAAGACCCCTTTTGGACCACAGATATTGTTCGAATCCCACCACGCATGGTGCGGGATCTTTACGGAACAGGAATAGGTGTCGATGTGCCTATTACCTACACCATACCCTTAAATCATTTTACCGGTACTACTATTTTTTCCACTACACTGTCCATTGATCCGAACACATCATCCATTGGCCCAAGGTCCATTTTTTCTCTCCAGACGACCCACTCTACAATGGTCCCTCACGTTTCGACTATTCCCGCCGGTAATGTGGTGGTTAGCCAAGATGCAATTGGCACACTACTAACACCTAGACCTTCATCATCACTCCATTTTGGGTATAGAGCACTGAATTCTTCCATTGTCACTACTACCAAAGTTATGCCTGGAAGTTCTATACCTATACAACAACCCGGAGGGACCGGTCTTGGTGGCTTCAACCCATTAAGCAGCATCGGTCAGTCGTTTACGTCTGGTTCCCAAATTCCGGGAACTTTACCTCATACTAGGGGGAATCCTCCTGTCAAAGGAAAAATTCCATTTGGAGGGAACCCTCATGTTGGGGGGAAGCCTCAATCTGGATCCTACCATCAACCGCATGGACAAAATGTGTCTACCACACCCAATACGTGGAATATCCCTTTTCCAAGAAACCCACAATTCTCGGGGGGACACAATCCTCAAGCTCCACAACAACCT